>JACEIK010001694.1:202322-219771 GCA_018107945.1 Datura stramonium | reverse complement strand
CACCCTGTTAAATGCTGATGTTTAGTAGGCGTATGTATGTGTTGTAGTGAGTAAGAAGAGATTTTTATATGGGGGAAAAGCCTCGAAAGTGGGGTTGGACAGGACCAGCGCACAGAAGGCCAGCACGGCACGCCAGGCTTGCTGCCTTAATGGGAGGCGGAGCGCGCCAGGCCTTGTGGCGCATTGGGCAACGTGAGGAATGCCCTTGCAACCACCCTAATATATATAAATAATCCCTTAGCTCAATTTTAATTTATTCTCAATAGTTTTCCTCAGCCAGAGAAAGTAGTGAATGAAGATTTCAATTAATTTTCTCCAATTACGCTATCAAACACGGTCTAAACTCAAATTAACATTAGGTATCGAAGTCTAAGGCTGCAGGGAGCATTACTATGGTGTTATTTTCTCGAAATTCACCAGGAAAATTTGAACTTCGCTGAGCAGAAGTTGTCAGACTTGCTTCAAATTGATTCCTATACGATCACAAGTTTTAAGTACACATTTATCCCTTCTAAACTCTCGGGAAATTATAGGTTTTTGGCCAAATTTTACGAAGTTGAAGTATTATTGGTATTAGTATCAAAAGTTATCATTTTAAGATGAATTTGTTATTGAAAATCATCTCTTTCTCCCAGTATAACAGTTACAGTTTAAAGGAGCTGACAAATACAAGTTGAACCTCATCGGTTATTAAAGAAATGATAGTCGAGGACTATAAGGATTAAACCTCGGCAAGTTATTCCCATCGTAAATTGTTACTACTTATGTTTTCGAATAGAAATAATGGTCCCATATGCTGCAGATAGTCGTTACCAATAGATTGTGAACATACTTATTGTAATTAGTTGTTGCTGGTATATAAAGACTAGATACGTTGTTATTAGCTTCTATTAGTAGATTACTGTTATATAAGTTCTGGTTGGCCGCTAGAAAACATATATATATTATACCGCAGTATCCCTCGTCGAGAAGGAGCATATTAAGTGTGGTACGCGCTAGAAGCATCATAGAAACTCTTCCATTCTCCAGTTAATTGTATTAGTAGGATTGTATGTTTTATTGCTAGGCCTAGACCTTAGAAGCTCGTGAATAGTTGTCGGGCCTGAGCTATTAAGTTAAACAGTATAGGCACAACTTAACGGTTTAACTACCAGCTTGGCGCCTGTATTGTCAGGAAAGCACTCCTAGAGGCCATTGGCGTATCCTTACGCCCCAAGGCCAAAAATGTAGATAGGATGACCATATTTTAGAGTCAGTGGCACTAGGGTTGTCTACTGAACTAAGTGACAGTCTGCCCTCTAGTTAGCTACTACTAGTAATTGTTAGTCCTAGTTGACTTCGCATTCATCTTACAGATTACCTAGGAGACCAGTCCAGTCGTCCAGACCAAATAGACCCGTGGGTACCCTAAGGAAGGGGACCTTATTAGCAGATAGAGACAGGTCTAGCTCCCCATCTTGTCCTTAGAAGATACTTAGGTACAGATTGTCGTCAGCGGCTAAGTCTATGTAGACTTGTCTTTAAGGTTAGTAATTTCCCAAAAAAGTCATACAAGATTGAACCAGGCCAAGATATGGTCTAAAGGACCAGTGCCGTGTTAGTACAACACTACCCTCAGGCTAAGAATGTTAGTAAGCTGCCTGTGGAGGATTAGGGGTCAACCGCCCAAAAACATGTTTAGTTATAACAACTCTACAGCAGTTCCAAGCAGACGGGACGAGTAACTAGTCATCCGCAACCCCACAGTTGTTTTTGAGTTATAGTTGTCCGAGTAGGACATTCATAATATTGTTAGGCCATTTCAGATCTCTCCCTATCCAGTCTAGACCATTAGAGATCATGATCACTGTCAGGATCCTCTTATCAGATACAAGTGCATGGTGTGCCTGCTAGCAGCCTTACAGAAAATCCTAGGGGGCGAGCTGCAATAGAGTTAGGACCATTAGGCTAGTTACGCCTACTGGGTAGCTAGACTGAGATTTCAGTAGAACACCTTGGTTGGGGTTTCCCTTAATTAGGATCCTTCCATGACCACCACAGGGTTACCAGTTGTGTCGACGCCCGCCAGGGGCGAGATGATGTCGCTTCAGAGAGCGGCATGCCATCTGCAAGGGACGAAGATGGGGTCCCAGGTCCTCATATACTCCATTCCATGGATGAACTATTTTATGCCGATCGGCACTACACCACACCCCCTGTCGAGCCTTGAGCTCGAGGTGTAGATATTAGATATCAGGAGTCCACCAGACTCAGACACAGCTACAGATTAGGGGTCGAGTAGGCTCAATTGCATACCCTGGGGACCGGTAGGTTTGCTATAACACCAGTAGAGTCATAGAAACCTGGTTAGGGGTATATAAATTGAATTGTACTCACCAGGGGTTATGGGGGCCCCGGGTGGGTTATGCTGTGCTGGTTGTACCTTCCAGGCTTATGGGGGCCAGGTTAGGTTCTTGTTTTAATTTTGTATGCTAGCTATAGCTTACGAATATATGATTGTACAATCCTATCTTATATACGTGTATTGTACAATCCTAGCTTATATATGTGTAGTGTTACATTAGATGCAGGTTATGTATAGAAAGCTTCCAGGTTACCTTCTGCCCCTTCCTTTTATTAACTTTCAATTTTTTACAGCTCTCATTCAGCTTATTTACTATCTTACATATTCGGTACATATTGTACTGACGCCCAATTATGGGGAACTGCATTACTTGCCTGCAGGTTTAGACAGACAAAATTCAGGATCCTCAGTAACAGTTATTCAGAGTCAGCAGTTTGGCTAGCTCCTTTCATTCGGAGTTGCCAGGTTGTAGAAAGTGTAGTCTTCCATTTATATAGCATTTGGGTAGGTCGGGGCCCTGTCCCGACCACTATTTGTATTCTTAGAGGCTTGCAGACTATAATTATCAGTTAGTTAGGTGGTTTAGGCTGCGTGGGGCCCATATATGTATCTTTTTATGTGTTGGCCGTGTGGGGCATAACATAGCGCCTGATTTTCATTTCAGTTATAACTAGATATCGTGGCGGCCTTGTCGGCCCGCATTGGATTCCTTGTTATGGTCTGTTGTTGGTTAGCTGTTTTCTTTTACAGGTGGCTATAAGGCCTTGTCGATCGAAGGCTACATTTTCAGCTGAGATATAGCTCGTTGGTTTCTTTATTTTAGTTGCAGGCTTGCACCAGATGTGCATAAGCCTAGCCAGGTCAGTCAGATTCCAGTGTGGCACTAGGTGCCATTCATGCCTCCCAAGGTGGGGTTTGACGCAAGTATTTCCAACCCTTTGGATAGGATCATACATGTCTCAATATGATTTTAAAAACGTGGGAATATTAATTCTTTCAATGACTTAGTTTCGCGCTTGAAAAACAATGAAAGGGATGCCTTTACATACCTTGGCACGCCGACTCTAATTTTGCTGAAAATCTTCCTTTCAAGCTTACTCCTTAAGTCTCTTTCCAAGTCCAATTTACAAACAAAACAAGCAGAAACTTCACTTTACCAAAGTTCTGGAAAAATTGGGCGGCAACATGCCACAAGAACACACAAAGAAACAACAACACAATACTACAACATTCTCCAAATTATAACCTCATAAACTCAAGGAAATCAAAAAGGGAAATACTTAACCTTTCTTGGAGATGTTATTAGCTAAAGTAGGTGTGGACTTATACTCTTTATCCTGCCCCAAAATAGCTAAAACAAAGCAAAACCAAAATCAACAACAAGAGAATAACAAACCATGACTTTCTTCCAAGGTTCTCTCCCCCAAAGTCCAAAAGAGACAAGAGTGAAGTTTATTACCTGGGATATCTTTTCACCATGTGATAGGGTTTTTAATTCTCTGAATTCTGGAAAAAGAAATCAACTAAAACGGAGTAGAAATGAGCTTTCTAGCTCAATTTTTCTTCATATAGGTGGGCGGGGTGGCGCCCGCGTGCACGCGCGCCTGTTGCCCGCCTCTCTCGGCGCCCACGCGTCTGGACTCTTTCCAAGCCGACAGTGCTGTCTTTAATGAGCATAACCTTTTATTCTGAACTTCAATTGATGAGCGGTTTTTTTCACTGTAAACTTGACTCAAATTCCTTTCATTAGATAGGTTATGGGACTTCTGAATCATTATATGTACTGAGATATGTCCATTTAAAGTTGACCCTTATTTACAAAATTCACATACTCTTCGCTTTTCACTTTGCACATATTTCCCTCTTCACCTAAGGACACCATAAAACCCATAATTCCCTTAATATGACCTATAACCATCAAATAATTATCATAAAAAATTTTGGGGTGTAATAGAAGTCGTATTAGAAAGGATTGGGGACGCAGATTAACTTGAGTACAGCTTCCCATCCCCAGACAAATGGCCATGCTGAGTGCATATTTCAGACGCTCGAAGATATGTTACGGGCATGTGTGCTAGACTTCAAGGAAGTTGAGATGATCACCTACCTCTTATTGTGCTTGCATATAATAACAGTCACCATTCTACTGTCAAGTCGGCACCTTATGGGATTTTGTATGAGTGGGGATGCTAGTTCCCCCTGGTATGGGTTAAAATAGGCAAGTAAGTGTTGTTAGGACCCGACATGATATATTCGACAAAATAAAAAGTTAAGCTCATTAGAAAGAATTTATCGACAGCTCTGAGTCATCAGAAGTTCTATTCCAATGGTATAGAGACTTAGAGTTTTGTGTCGATGATTGACCAGCCTTTCATGTATTGACGTTATGATAGCACTTAGGAGACCCTTCTCAGGTTTTCCCAATCGCGGATGTTCAGGTTACAGAAGAGCTGTCCTATGAGGAGACTCCAATAGCTATACCAGATCGACATGTTTGCAGATTGAGGACCCAAGATGTAGCCTCTTTTAGAGTCTTATGGTGAATTAGAAATGTAGAAGAGATGACCTGGGAAGATGAGGATGACATGAGGTCTAGATATCCTCATTTTGTTCCATACCCCATGATGACAACGCATAGACTCAGATAGTTCCAGTTAAGGCGAGATAGTTCTCAGGTGTTGTATAGTTGCTTTTGCTTTTATTATTGTCGGTTGCTTACATATATATTGTAAAATTATGTTATTCAGTTGTTGTAGCGTCTTGTGAGGTGCCTGTGTTGGACTATTCTGTGTTTCAGGTTTTCAGACAACCTATTTTACAGGGGAGACTCTACCGAAATTTCTGAGTAAAGCTTATGAATTGAAGCCTCTTGAGGTTAAATAACATTCGAGGCTGAATGTACCTAAGGGTGGAATGATGTTACCCCTTGTAAGTTATTTTCATTTAACCTATGTGTGTGTGTCTGTCGGGATTTCTTAGAGCACAACACATGCAGGAGGAGTCTCGGAGGTGGAACGAAAGGCATGTCGAAGAGCGAGCGAGTGGAATGAGGCTAGGGGTAGGCCGCACCGCAGACCTCCCTTTGGCGCACGGAGCAGCACATCGCGCTCGTACCTCGTCGCGATTGGAGGTGCACAACGGACCTCCCCCACAGCCTCTATATATATATTTAAAGTGTGTAGTCTTATTTCATTTAAAACATTCCCAAAAGAGGACCCTCGGCCTAGGAAATTTTCTCATGTGGATTTCATCAAATTGACGTCAAATTATGCTATCAAATCACGTTTGAATGCAAATTCTTCTTTGGTAATGATTCTTGGGCCTAGGAAGAACATATCTACGGAGTTGAATCTTTGAAAGTGGCTCAGATTGCGGAATCCCTATGGAGTAGAAGAGGTAGAAATCATTCCTATTTAAGTCTAATGTGTCTATAAGTGTTGAGTAAGTATTTCTACCTTTCTAATTTATAATAATTCGCAAGGTTTCACCGAATTGGATTCGGTTTGACAGGTTGTTGTTATGTTTTATGAGTTAGGGTTGTTGGCCTAATTCCTGAACTATAAAGGCCCTACTCTCTGGATGTAAAATCTAGAATACAGAGGTATTGCGTGTTCTTGATCGAAGCATGATTGATTTAGTAGAATTCGGCTACTGCGATACGTTAAGGCTAATCTCTTTCAGCAAGTATTCTCATTGTAAAGATAATATGACTTGTACCTCTATAGTAGCTTATAATTATATATGTTGTGGTTAGCTGCTAAAAGACAAATTGAAGTTGTAACATTGTATCCCTTGTCGGAAAAGAGTATATTCAGTTTGACTGTCGCTAGGAGCGTCATAGAGATTTCCTTGTTCACTTATTTACCATCTAGAGGGATTACTGATGTCTTGTTGTCGTACCAAGGCCTTAGAGGCTTGTAGTTAGTTGTTGAGCATACTTTTTTAGGTTTGGAAGCATAGGGCGCATTGGGGCGATATAACTTTTTGCTTGATGCCTATATAGAAAGTAAAGCTTGCTATAGGTAGCTGGTGTACCTTGATGCCTATAGGCCTATAATCTTGATAATATAGTCTTACCTACAAGTTAGTGGTACCAAGATGGCCTAATGAACTGAGTGATAGCCTACTAGGTGATCGGCCTATTGTCAGTGACCATATAGTTTCAGTCGACTTACCATTTGTCGTATTGGTTGCTCAGGAAACCACCCTAGTTGTTCGAAGTTTGATAGACTATGTAATACCTTAAGTAGGGAACTTATTAGAAGTTACGTTGGGCCGACGCCTTTGGGTACTCTTACAGATGCCCACGTACAGGTTGCCTAGAAGGGCTAAAGTCTAGATATACCTGCCTATGGGGCTACAGATTGCTCACAGGAGCTATATGCTATCTGGACAGACCAGATTGACACCTAGAGGACTAGAACCTTAGTATCACAGCATCACCATCAGGTCAATAATTGAACTGGCTGCCTGTAGGATATTGTGGCTGACTACTTAGGATCATATCTAGTTAGTAGCAACCCTATAGTTGTTCTAGGCGGGAACCATATAGATGGTCACCTACGACCTTGTTGTTCAGTTATGAACTACCATTGTACTAGTATGACTTTGAGATTACCGCCTAGGTCACCTCAGACCTTGTCCTTTTTTTTTCTAAGCTGACTGATTTTATAACAGCTGCCATGACAATCTGGTCAGCTGTGGGTACATGGAATGTGCCTGGTGGCTGCTACATAGAATGTTTTAGGGGTGAGTAGTGGTGGTGTTAGGCTTGAGGGGTTATGTACGTTTTCTGAGCAACGTGTAGTATATAAGTTCATCTTGTCATATGCAATACAGGATGCTCAAGGAGCGAGATGTAATGATAAAGTGCCTATGGGGATATATTATGTTTACAGAGAAATACAAAGTTGCGAGCGACTATATTAAGGCCCTCAGAGCCCTTTGAAGTATGGTGACCTTACTAGGTTCCCTTATGTCTGAGTTGGCATCACTAACCCTCAATAGAGCCTTGTATGCTCAGGGTGCAATTACAGGAGCCCAGAAGACTCAGATATAGTTACAGGAGTCCAAATGGCTCAGACGTAGTCACAGGAGCTTAGAAGGCTCGATCACAGTTCCAGAGATTGGTTATACCTTAGTTATAGTTTGCTACGAGTCTACTATGAAAAAGATATGAGAAGTATATGGATTGCTTGCACTTGTAGGGCTTATGGGGGCCCAGGTAGGTTATTTTTGTGCTTCTTGTACCTTCCAGGCTTATGGGGGCCAAGTTAGGTTCTTGTGTGTATATTTTCTTTCTAGATACAATTTATGATCATGAAATCATTCAGGTTAACTTTTGGCCCTTATTATTGATTACTTTCAGCTCCTTATCAACTTTCATTCAGTTATCCTTTTTCTGCCTTATATATTCGGTACATATTGTACTGATGCCCGTAGGTAGGGCGATGAATTCTTTCCTATAGGTTCAGACATACAGGTTTCGAGACCTCTTTAGTAGCTGTTCAGAGTTAGCAGATTGGCCAGTTCCTTTCCTCCGAATTTGCCAGACATCAGAGGTTTGCCTGTCTTTTGTTGTATAGTTTTTGGGTAGGCTAGGGCCTTGTCCCGACTAATATCTCACTCTAGAGGCTTAGACCACAGTCCATAGTTAGTTGTGTGTTATGCCATGTGGGGCCTATAAGTGTCATGATATACGTGTTGGCCGCATTGGGCCTAGTTTTGTTATTTGTTAACAACATGGTGGATCTTGTCTGCCCGCTTAGGATAATATATTATTGCAACTATTGGGTTAGTGTTTTGCACAGGTTTATGTATTGGATGGTCGACCTAAGGCTATGTTTTAAACAAAAATATAGCTCTTTGTTTTCTTGATATGTGCTGCTGGTATGCACCAGAAGTGTATATGCCCAACTAAGTCAGCTCAGAGTCCAGTGTAGCATCAGATGCCAGTTATGCCTCCCAAGGTGGGGCGTAAGACATTGCTTTCTCATCCATACTCAATTTTCCTTTTTCAAGAAAAAATAGAGTAAGTAAACATAACCCACATTTGCAACTATGAGTAATTTAATTAAGTTGGGACAAAACAATAGATTTATATTAAATGAGTAACTCTAAGATTGATCTAACAATACCCAATCAAATTTAACCTAAATTCATGCACACACCCCTAGAAAAGAGATTTAGCTACTCATTTATTAGAAATACGAAATTATATACACAATTAAAGTAATAGCATTCATCATCAAGAGTTAAATTTAAGCTCACAACTGTCATCAATGGAGGTTTCTTAACTTGAAGAAGAAGAAGAAAAAGCTACTCAATATTCTATCTCTAACTTTCTACTCTATCCTTTCTACAAATCTAGAGGAATGATTGGTAATTTCTAAAGAATGTACATAAATAGGTCAAAAATGCTCTTAAATTCCCGTGTTGGATGATTTTTCCCTTTCTGCAGGTTGTGTCACTTGAGAGTCATCGGTATTATGCCGGTTTTCATTTGCAGAAAGCCGTTGCGTCACAACTGTGAGGGTTCTGAACCTGGGTCCAGCTGGTGGTGGCACCAGTGGTTCGCAGGTGCTAACCCGCATTCCATCGGTGCACCTTCCACTTTGGCCAGTAAGCTCCTACGTTTTAGCCGGCATTTCGCTAGCTCCATCCGGTGGAGCGTCGGTCCCATCCGGTCAAGCTTCAGTCCTCTTCTTTAATTTTGTGCTTTTGCCCAAGTTCTATCTTTCTCTCATTAAATTAAATACCTGCAAAAAACTATAGAGAAATAGCATAAAATCCTGTCAAATGACTTGAAAACCAAGCAAAATCTCATATTTAAAAGCCTAATGAGTTAGTAAATTACCAATTCATCAAATCCCAAAACTTGAACCGTTTCTTGTCCTCAAGTAATGCAATTCTTTACATATGAAATATAGGAATAAGCATTTCATATGAGATTATGCACTAGGGACCACTACGACCTAGATAACCCAAAGATCGCTCCTCAACACAAAAGAAAAGAGGAGACTCAACACTTTACACAAATTCTCCAAGAGATAACCCTAATCAATTTGGCATGATTCACATTTGATATCTTCATTAAAACAAGGGGCCTTGATTATCACAACAAGCTTATAGAGCATCTCAAGTCATTAAAAATTCACATTCAAAGTTTGCCTTTTAGCTCATCACAATTTTTTCTCAATCATATCTTTTGACACGTGCAAGAATGTCCCCCAAGGAGGTGATACTACTCACAACAAGAGACAACCCAATTACTTATCAATCAATTCACACTCAAGGGATTATAGAATGAAATAAAGACACTCAGTCTCACAAAAAAATTCTCATGCACATAACTTGACCCATAGCCTTTCCCTTTGTGTAACTCTCCACTAATGTAGAGTTGCTACACTCAAAATCAATTAGGACTTGAAGGTCATGATGTAGACTAGGGGTAAATGTAGGATGAATTTTATGTTCTAGTGACTAGAACCTCCCTAATACCCTTTTGTGAATCTTATTACATGCTCCATTTTATTCTTGAATTACCCTCACCTTATCTCTCCTTAAACATCATTTCCACTTTTGAAACAAGAGCCTTCCTTATTTCACCTGAATAACTACTTTTTATCTTATTTGAGTAAGAGGCAGCACCTTTTCACAATTAAGTCCTTTCCACTCAAATAATTCATTCATTCGTTCATTCTTTTCATAATGTGGTGCTACCTCACATTGAAGTTCACATTATTTTTCCAATTTTTCTTCTTGCAACCCCCAAACTTAGGATTTTGCCACATCTCTCTCTTTTATATTCCCACACTTTTGGGACTTCGAGTATCATTTTTGCATTTCTTCTCACAACTAGCACTAGGGAGGATAGGTGCACAAGAGGGATTACAAAAGGGGTATTGGGATTGTAATGTGATTTCCAAGAAAATGGCTTAAAGGCTCAACATTGGCTGACAAGGATTCATCCTCTCAACATTGGCTGACAAGGATTCATGTTCAAGGAGGTCATATGGGTAAAATAGATATTCAATATAAAGCCTAAAATCATCTTCCAAGTGAAACCACATCTAAGATTTCGCCTTGAATCACACTTTGGGCAAGTTCTAGACAATCATTTATTCAAGAGAATTACACAAAAATCTTTCCCACATAGCATCAACCTCCAAGGGTTTCGCACCATTTTCATCACCAAATCAAGAGTCATATAACCAGATCACATGAGAATCAAGAAGCCAAACAAAGAATGTGTAATTTATAATAAAAGAATACTCAACTCTCATATTCAAATGCCTCTTTCTTCTCATAATTCATTTTTTCAACAGCTACTATAAACAAAGGCGATAATCAAAACATGGGTTAAAAACATTTTGCAATTTAAAATATACTAATATTGGCACTAACAATTTAAGGACACTTTCTTCATTCATTCATCACATGCCCGACAAGGGCAACAATCAAACAATAATTAAAGCTACCAACATCCACAACATCAGACATTTTGCCCGACAAGGGAAACACAAATATAAAAAGAAAACAAGCCCGATAAGGGCACAAGAATTCAAAAATAATAACCACAAGAGAGACGCTCATCCCACCCCCAACTATAAGAGAATACATTGACCCCCAATATTTGCATGAAAAACAAATAACTCCCTGATGTGGTTACTCCTCATCATCATAATTGGCCGCAACATCTGCATCATGGCAAGCATCTCCCAAATCCTCCTCTTCATCACTTAAGCCCTCGAACAAGTCATCAATGGGGTCTCAGGCTATAGATGGGGCAGCCATAGTTGCATTAGGTGCACTCATATCAGGGACCTTTATTGGTGCCCGACTTCTCAATTCCCGAACTTCATCCCGAAGAGAAGTGATAGCCCCCTCCACAACATCCACTCGAGAGCACCGCTTGCTCAAGCTGTCAAACATAGATTTCATCTACTTTTTCAGAGTCTTGGAAATCATGTCAGGGAGACGTTGAGCCAATTTTTGGAGTTGTCTCTTGTGAGAATGTTTCATCTTCGCAAGCTTTTGTAGTCCACTTGGGTGAGAAAATGTGGAAGGAGGTGAGGATCCTCTAACAGGTGCTTCTCTGGAGGCATGGCCTGATGTCTCAAGATGTGGCATGTTGAGATAGGGGGCAATGGGGACTTCCCCTCTACCATTAGAGATGGACTCCTCGGGGGCCTCAAAGGCTTCAATCCACTTTCGCTTGCTCCGGGGAGCCTCCTTTTTCCTCTTTCTGTCAACATTTAATCACACTAATAGTGGAGTTGGAGAATTCATCGGGGAATAATGACACATGCTCTAAGGCATAGCTGGGATATAAGCACGGTATAGGGCAATGAAGTTCCAGCTTGCCTTTCCTTTCTTTTAATTTGTGTGGCCACTATTTCCCCAAAGTTTATGGGTACCCCTTGCATAATGCATGCAATGAGAATGGCCGCCTCAAAATTAACCCGCTGATCATTCTTCGATGGCATGGTGCGGCCGTAGATGAAATCATTCCAAAATTTAGCCTCGAATTTCAGGTCCTACCTAGAGATCTCACCCCCAATAGAAGCCCAAAATGGCGGACCACTAGCAATGACTTGAGCTATCCAACTTAATTGATTTTCCTTGTTGTCCACTCTTTCGGCGTACTTAGTTCCTAGGTCAATCTCATCAACCCAAAATAATGCGTTGATTGTATTTGGAGTGATATCAACCTCCATACCCCTTATTCGGACTATAGGTAGGCAAGGGAATTCATCAAATTTCCCTCTGTGCTTCATGACCTCCTGCCATGCCTGGTATGAAGCATAAAACTCAGGCACCAAGTTTGTATAGAACTTTGGCAATGGCTCAGCAAATACATGCCATTGGCGGTGGTCGAACTGGGCAATGATGTTGGGGAATTTTCCCCTCAACCCCACTAAGTCGAACCTCTTCTCAACTGTGATAGAGCACCTTCATGTAAAGCGCAGAAAATATGATGGCGTCTCTTATGTTGGTGGGGGCTGGGGTTGCCTTGACTTTCCTTTTGCCCTTGCTTTTGGATGTGGCCGGGGATTTTCCCTTGTTGGGTTACCTGGATGAAGTCATCATTCTGTAAAGCCATGTTAGTGCCGCAACAAAAGAACCTTCCTTTTTATGTTTTGTATTTTTCATAATGGAAAAGAGAAATTAACATTTATTCTAAGCTAAGGAAAGAAATTATAAAGATTGGATGTCAAACAAATTGAAGGGTAAAAACTTAATTGCTTGCAGTACCAGTAGAACGTCGGCAAAATACATGTAGAGACCTGTATGGTGCCGATGAGCCGCCGGTTCTTCAATGAAGACTGGATTAAAATCAATCATCTGGTGCCACACCGGTATTTCACCGATCTTGACCTGTGAAGCGCAGGTGAAAGGCGGGTCTGGGCAGTGGCCTAAAGCCTTGCATCCCCACCTACATTTCAACCAGCATTTCGCCGAGCCTGACTGACGGTTCCTCGTTTAGTGAATTTCACCCCCAAACTCAGTAAAATAGAACTTCATCACATTTATGACTCACTCACTCATTTCACATTATGGTTTTATTTTCTCAAGCAACAGAACAAAAATATAAATGATGATTTTCCCTTAAGAAAGATGTCACCCTATCTATCATCGGGCAAATCGTGCATTTAGAACACATAGGGTTACTCAGACTTCACCCCCAACTAGTCTATCAAACACACAGTACATGAAGCATTTTTTTCCAGAGAAGACACCCACATCAATATGTAGCACCACCCCTGACATACCCACAATATGAAAAACATTCAATCCATGAAAGAGCACAATATAGGAGAGGGGAAACATGAGTGGAGATAATTTATCATCTATCGTGCTTGATTTTAAATTCACATTTGCAAACATAAGCAATATTAAAGTTGGGATACACATACCAATTTGAGAATTTTAAAAGAAGTACAGAAATTAAAGCCTTGAGCTTGCCCAACAATGGTGATCCACAGAGTGAAGGTTTATGTTGCTAAGAGAGAGTTTGAGTGAGTAGAGGTGAGAATAAGAGAATGAGAATGGGGGTTTATATAGGTTGAAGAGAGGGAATTTGATTGGGTAGTAGGAAGGTGGATGTTAATGGTGGGTTTTAATGAAGAAAAGTTGGGAAGGTGAAAAAGGTGCAGTTAGGTGAAAAGGTGGAGAGATGAGGTTCTGGGAAGGTAAAAAGAGGAGTTTGACCGGTTTGGGTAATTTTTAAAGTGTTATCGGTCGGGTTAGTCAATGGGTCGGTCAAGAGTCAACATACACTTACTTACCTCTACCAGCGCTAGACCTGCAACTGTCGATGGGTACCGACGTTTCGCCGGTTCAAGCACTGGTGACCTGTCCTTGTGTCCATTTTATTGTGTTTAGGCTGCCTATCATGACCTGAACTGTCATGATCCAAACGGAGGCCGGATAGTAGACACGGGACAAGGGACCCCGAGAGACCCCAAGTCGACCCAAGGCATAAGCATACATCTAACTCAACAAATATATACTGAAGAATCAACGATATAAACTCAGTGGAAGTATAACCAAACATAACATTAGAATAAGCATCTGAAGATAACACATATATAAGTATGAAAAGCCTCTAATCTGGACGAGTTGATGGGACAAGACCCCAACTAACTCAACAATACTGAAACTGAAAATATATAAGGAAACTAAAAGTCTAGCCCTCGAAGGATGAGGACTCACCAACCAAGTAGGAGCTAATCCTGACAACTGACTACGAGCGGGGCTGAGCCTGGGAGCTGGGTCATGTATCATGAAACTATACATCATAGAAAGTATGCGGTCAGTACGTGGAATGTACCGAGTATGCAAGGTAAGTAAAAACTCTTAAGTAAAGTAAATCATTTAAAACATTTCATAGAATATCATAAGCTTTCAAATCTGAGAGGAAGGACTACATGCATTCATTCTGAAATCGTAATCTTTTCATAATATGACCATGCATAGCTTCATAACATCTTAATTGACTCGAATGATTCAAAGAAGAAATATGATATTTATAGAAAAGCTGAACAATGAGTCAAACCTTGCTTTTAGAACATGAATGTTTAAAATAATAAGCATGGGTAATGAATATGCAATCTAAATCATATAGACAATGGGAGACTCATCACTTAACCAACATACCATGATAGAGCGTGGTCCCGACTATCACATTCAAGTGGGCAAAGCTGTCCAAAACCTTTCTAGGAGTAAGGACGCTGCCATGATATCAATATCAAGCTTATGGGCCATTAGGGCCGGTGATAGCTCAAAAGGGAAGTCCCAATAACATAATAGTATCAACCTACGTTGGTGCGTAGTTATGGGGCATAGGGTGATCGACCCTTAGCCCGCTCGCTGCTAGACTCTTCTCCCAAAATATGTAATGCTCTACATCGTATATAACGAAGCTCGACATCGTCTATTGACGAATCTAAACAATGGAATCATGCATAAACTCAACATCGTATGAAACGAAGCTCAACATTGTAATTTGACAAAGATCAAAAATGAAATCATGCATAGAATCGACATCGTATGAAAATGAAGTTCAATGATAACATACATCTCAATTATGAATTCATGCATATGAGAAGCTTTATTTCGAAACAAACCATAAGCTCAAATATAAGTGGGAGCATCTACTCCAAAATCATGTGGTAAGCTTACTTTAGAGATACCACATCATCATACTTGATATAAGGACCATGCCCAAACCATTCTCATGCTTGGATCTACTCAATTCATTTTGAAAACAATATCATAATCATGGGTAGCTTTAGAAACATGCTTTTCATCATCAAATATCATCATCATCATTCTCTTCTTTCATGAACTTCTCATCCATGGGTATTTAATTTCATAATTTAGAAAACACAATTTTCATTGAAACAATTTAAAATATGCGCAAGCTTAACAATTAATCAATATAAATATAATATAATCGTACCAATGTATAGAAATTGAAGAATTATGCAATTGGGTAAAAATTCCATAACTTGACCATAGGAATTTCTCATATTTAACTAGAAATTCGGGCATGGGCGAGGAAGGAAACACCCACGCATAACCATACATACCTGGAAGGGATGATTTTACCACTTCTCTAATTTCCCAAGATGAGATTCCAATGGAAACCTTCAAAACTTGCTATAAATCCTCTCTTCAAACTCTCAAGTTTGCATGCATGGAGTGAAATATCTTAGAATAGGTTTTCCCCTCTTAAAACCCACTGAAACAATCCTTAAACAACGTAGTATAGGCCCCTAGGACTTAGGAATTACGGAAAAACCCTTACTAAGATCGCAGAATTTGGTTGACTGCCAGTCCCTACGAGGGACTGGACGACTCGTGCTCATAGGCCATGACTCGTGGCCATGAGTCATCTAGTTCACTGCTCAAAACCAATAAGGGACCTCACAGGAGACACCACGACTCGTGGTGGGTGATCATGACTCGTGGTCACCATCCGTGGCTTCTACTGCCCCAAAGCCTCTTTTCAAACAATCAGTCTAGGCCACGGGCGACCTCAGGAGTTATGAGGCCTGACCACGCCTCGTGGTCATGCCCATGGTATTCTCAACACTTCCTGCAAACCCTGCTGGACCACGAGTCACTTCACGACTCGTTGTCACTCCTCACGAGTCTCTTTTCATCATCCGTTCTTTGACCTGGTGTGAAATTTTAGTTTTTCACCGTTTGGACTTCCGGGTCCGATCCTTGTGTTCCCGGGGTATAACAATATCTCCCCCTTGGGAACATTCGTCCTTGAATGTTAGAAACACACAAAAAACTCAGAAACAAGAAATCATCATATGCAAACACTTATTATTAAACAAAAAACTGATGGAATGACTACTTCCGAAAAGAACTACATAGTTAAACTGAATTCAGACATTACATACATCTATAATAACATAAATCAAACTTGTGCACATCAACTGAACATAGAAACTAATTAGAGAATTATGGGAAAAACTTATACCTAAAACTGAAACTGAGCCGGTAAGGAACAGGTGAGGGTATTTAGCTATCATAGCTGCTTCGGCTTTCCACATAGCTCCCTAAACATGATGATTTCTCTATAACACCTTTATCGAAGCTACCTCTTTGTTCCTCAGCCTCCGAACTTGATGATCCATGATTGCAACTGGAATTTCCTCATAACTGAGGTTATCTCCCATACCAACGCTTTCCACCGGGACATCTAAAGATGGATCATCCAAACACTTTTTAAAGAGCGATACATGAAAGACGGGATGAACTGAAGATAACTATGATGGAAAGTCCAACTCATATGCAACCTTACCAACTCTTTTTATAACTCGGTAAGGACCAACATAGCAGGGACTGAGTTTTTCATTCATTCCAAACTGCATGACTCCCTTCATGGGAGACACCTTCAGAAATACCCAATCGTCCACCTCCAACTCCAACTCTCTCCTTCTCACATCAGCATATGAATTTTGCCGACTCTGAGCAGGTTTTAGCCTGTCCCTCATCAACTGAACCTTCACCATAGCCTCATGAATCGAATCTGGCCCTATCACAGCTTCGTCACCAACCTCAAACCATCCGATGGGTGATCTACATCTACGCCCATAGAGAGCCTCGAACGGTGCCATTTGGATACTGGAGTGATAGCTGTTATTGTAAGAAAACTTGATCAAGGGCAAGTGATCGTCCCAACTACCTTTAAAGTCCATCACACAAACTCTCAACATGTCCTCGAGAGTTTGGATTGTTTGCTCCTCCTGACCATCCGTTTGCGGATGAAATGTTGTGGTGAGATTAACCTGAGTCCCAAGCCCTTTTTGGAAAGACCGCTAAAACTGAGAGGTAAACTGAGTACCTCGGAATGAGATAATAGACAAGGGCACTTTGTGTAATCGCTCCAACTCTTGTATATACAATTTGGCATAATCCATCCGATGAATATGTGGTTTTGAATGGTAGAAAGTGTACAGCCTTGGTCAACCTGTCTACCACCACCCAAATGGAATCGTAGTGTTGGAGAGTACGAGGAAGGCCTATAATGAAATCCATATTAATCTCTTCCCACTTCCAAGTGGGAATAAAAATATCCTA
>JACEIK010001694.1:134108-151136 GCA_018107945.1 Datura stramonium | reverse complement strand
TTATTCAGTTGGTAGTGGTGACCTTGCTGGTCACGTAGCAGTTTAGCACTTGTTTTCTTGATTCAGAAATAACTAGACAGCATGGTGGCCTTGTCGGCCCCCATAGGTTCCCTATTAATTCAGTTGTTTTGGGTAGTTGTTGTTTCTTACAGGTGGCTATAGGCCTAGTCGGCCGGAGGCTGTATTTACAGTCATTATATAGTCCGTCATTTTCTTGAATCCAGAGTTAGAGCCAGCCTGGCACCAGAAGTGCGTAGGCTCAGCTAGTCCAGCAATCCAGGTCCTAGTAGGGCACCAGGTGCCAGTCATGCCTCCCAAGGCGGGGCGTGATAGTGACCTTATGCAATACTATGATAGGGAAACCTCTATACACCCATCTAGCTACCACTGAATCACCAACTGGAGCAGAGACTGAGAAAGGTTCTGATAGGATTTCAGGGCCAACTCCAAAACTACTAGAAATATAGGGAGTCACAAAAGACAAAGTAGCTCCTGGATCTAACAAGGCATAAGCATCAATATGGAAGACTTGCAGCACACCAGTGACCACATCCGGTGAAGCCTCCTTCTCCTGGCGGGGTACTAAAGCATAAAACCTGTTTTGGCGCTAATGGCCTACTGAACTAGTAGAGGCACCCTGTTGAGGGGGGCGTGCTGCTAGAGCGGTAGAACTGGCTGCTGTCACGCGGCCTCCACCAATCCCTGATCTTGCTGAGGGGAAATCCTTAAGTCTATGTCCGGGTTTTCTACACCTGAAACAAGCATCTGAGCCAACTAAGCACCTCCTGGGATGATTCTTGTCTCACTTCGCACAAGCTGAAAAAGTGTGCTCCACCTGTATGCTACCCTGATCCTTCAAGCCTAAAGAGCTTCTCCGCTGATCTCCTCTGAACCTAGATGGCATGCGGGCTAATGATGGAGCCGGAGCGATAGGCCTGTGCTAGGATTGTTGATGTTTTCCAACCCTAACCTGACCTGAGAAACCCCATCGATGTCGGTCTTGGCCCTCTTGGACTCCCTCTGCCTCCGGTGAAATGACTCCATATGCTGCGCATGCAACACAATGCGGGGAAAGTCGATATCCCGATGTAGCATGGCGATCCTGTAATCCTTGTTCAAATAATCTGCCACCCCATGCACAAAACGACTTACCCGAGCCCTCCAGTCTGCCACCAAATCTAGAGCATACTTAGATAGTCGAGTGAATTCTAATGTGTACTCCTGAACGGACCTGTTACCCTGCTTTAAATTAACAAACTCAGCCTCCTTGAGCTCCCTCATCTCCCAAGGGAAAAACCAATCCAAAAATGTCGCGTGGAACTCTTCGAAACCTATCGGACCTGCACCCACTACCCTGGCATCTCTCCACTGCCTATACCATATATGAGCCACCCTCTTTAGCTGATAGGAGGTCAAATCAACACACTCTCCATTGTTCACCTCCATAACCTAGGTGGTCTTCAGAATCTCCTCAATGAAATCATGGGGATCCTTGTCCACCTTCGACCCCGTGAACTCAGGAGGGCTCATCCTCAAGAAATCTTGCCACCGCATTCCCATTCTGAGGGTAATGCACCACTATCTGATTTTGAAATTGGGCCATCATGGCCTGTGCCAGCATTTGAATCACTTCCCTAAACTCAGCGTGGGCAGCTGGCTCTAGTGCGTGCTCCTCGTGAACAGGTGGGACTGGCTGATGCTCCTCACCATTGGCAGCCTTATGATCATTACCATACCATTTCTTCTGGTGTTCACTCGGCGTGGAGGAATGATGCTGCAAATGTGAATAGAATTAATTAGAACGGTAGAGGAATTTCATCGCACGACATAAATCATGAATGAAGGGATCATTTCCTAAACATCTCATACTCCGTCGTAAGTATGGCGCACTTCACACCCATGAAAAAGAATCTACTTAATGCGGCTTTCAGACACCCTAGGACACTTCAAAACCTATGGCTCTGATACCAAGTTTGTCACGACCCGACGTACACCTGGATCATAGACATGGGACAAGGAGCCCCAAGAGACCCCAAGTCAACCCAGGGAATGAGTGTACATCTAATTCAATCACATAAGTGGAAGACTTAACATAAGAAAATGTAAACATGTCATAAATACAGAGAAAGGACAATACATAATCCATACATGATGTCTGAATACAACTTGTAGTCTGAAAAGCCTCTAATCATGAAAGACGGGTTGATGGGACAACTCCCCAACTAAGCCAACAATTCTGAAACTGAAAGAAAAGCATAGAGTCTGAACATATGGTCCTCGGAACATAAGGACTCACCAAATAAGCTGATAGCGAATTCTGAGGAGCTACTAAGGAGGGTGAGCCTGAGAGCTGGGTCTTGTATCATGAAACGATACAGCATAAAAAGTATGCGGTCAGTACGTGGAATATACTAAGTATGCAAGGTAAGTAAAACGGACATTGAAAACATATAAAATTCATAAATGATCATAAGAGTAGGACATCATGCTCATATCATAAGCATCGTAACATAACATAAGGCCCAAGGTTTTCAAAACATTTATAATATAAGTATGATCATAATCATAAGGAGAGAGATTTACTTAACATTACTTGAGCAAAAAAACATAATCATAACATGCATAAATCGGGAGGAACAGTGGGAGATTCTCCTAACGGACATACCCCATATGAGCACACATGAAGATTAACTTGTAACCCTAGTCGGGAAGGTGTTCGTACCTTGCCAAGGGAAGAACCATGAAAGTGTAATATCACCATGAATAGGGCCAATTGGGTCGGGGACAGTCATGAAGGATGTCCCAACATACCTGCGGTGGCACGTAGTTTATGAGAACCGAGGCTTAGCCTGAGCCTCGAACCTACTCGATGTTCGATACTACTCCCAAAATATATATAGTTCTTATAGTATAACTTGCATGAATTCATGGTCTAGTTAAATCATGATAATCATAAATATGCTTGTAAATACATGAACTAGCCATGAAAAAAGGCCCGTGAGTCGGCTAAAACATAATTCATAAATCATAGGTTTCATGCATACTTGTAGATCATACATATAACTTGAAAATACTGAAATCATGATGGGTAATTGATTAAATCCATAATTTAAATTGTAAATCATGTTGGGTTCGTAAATATCATCAGTTGAAGAGAAGATCATAAATCGATTCATCATAGATCATGCATAATTAAGCTTACTTTGGTAGAAATCAAAATCAATAATTTCATAAGTAAAATAATTATGAAATCTTATCAAAATCACCAAAATATAATGTAAATCATAAATCATAATATCCCATTAACAAAGCATAAAATTTTCACAAGGATTGAATTAAACCCCCATTTGATCTTTGATAGAATTTTCATAAATTAATAGAGAATGGGCATGGGTGTAAAAAGAAACACCCATTGATAGCCTTACATACTTAGGTAAGATTAGATTCTAGAGTTCCTTGAATGCCCAATGGAGAATTAATACAGAAAAGCTTGAAACTATGCTTGATCTCTCTAAAACCCTCTTAATTTTCAAGCATGGGAATGACTTATGAAAGAGGGGCTTAACCTATCTTATCATGCCCATAAAATTGCATAAAACAACATAGTTTAGGGCCTTAGAGCATATAAAGGTCGAAAATACCCTTAATAAAAAATACCTGAAAAACTGATCTGGGTGAACCAACGACTAATCCCACGAGTCGTTGCATGATATCACGACTCGTGGTATCGAGTCGTTGGGTCCACTGCCTTCATGTTTTTAGATTCTTCCCACGACTCTAAAGGATGAGTCGTTGCTTCAAATAATGGGTCATTAATTGATCGTTGACAGCTTTCCTAAAAATCTAAACTTTCCTTACCACGAGCCTCACCACGATTGCTAACAACGACCTGTGGTTTCCAACCATGAGTCGTTACATCAGCCGTCCTGTGACTTTTTTCCAGTTTTTCAACCAACTTCAGATTTTGATTCTGGTTCTAATATTAGGCACTTTTGGGGTATTACACTAGCTAGGGGTGTTGTCCCATCAATTCTTCAGTATGTTATAGGTTTATCAGACATAGTTTATATATCAAGCTTCGCATTCAGTGTTTTGAGATTTTCATTGTTTAAATGTTTTACTATTTAGACTTTCACTATTTTAGAATTTAGTCTTCCACTTTATTTATGTTATGCTTTAGTTTCCATGTTCATTGCATGGATCGACTTGGAGCCATTTATGGTTCTAAGTTCCATGTCTAGATCCGTGTCTATGCTCGGGTCATAAAAAACTTGATATCGGAGAAAAGGTTCAGTGTGTCCTAGGGTGTCTAAAAGCTGCCATAAGTAGAGTCTTTTTCATGGGCATGAAGCGCACCACACTTACAACGAAGAGGCTATGAAATATTTTAGGACATTTCTCTTCTTTCATGATCTATTTCGTGTGATGGAGTATCTCTCTACCCTTATAACTCGCACCATATGCATTTGCAGAATCATGCCTCCCCACCGAGTTAATGGAAGAAGGAATGGAAATGGAAATAGCCATGAGAATGGAAATGGAGATAGGCACCAGCAAGCCCCTCCAGCCCCGATGGATCATGTGCCCGAGTAGGCTTTTCATGTTAGTTTAGGGTAGCTTTTCAAATGCTGGCCCAGGTTTTGACCGCCCAGGTCAACCAGCAGGTAGTGGCCCGTGTCCTAAAGAATGGGAGCACAGCAGCAACTCGAGTTCGGGATTTCCTCAAGATGAATCCCCCTGAGTTCCTTGGGTCGAGAGTGGATGAGGACCCACATGAGTTGTTGGAGGAGATACAGAATATCACCCAAATTATGGGAGTTATGGGAGAAGAGAGCGCAGACTTATCCTCTTATCAACTGAAGGGGGTTGCTTATATGTGGTAATGTTAGTGGAGAGATGGTATAGCAGTGGGCGCAGTTCCCATGAGTTGGGATGAGTTCATGACAGCTTTCTTAGATAGATTTCCCTAGAGAGTTGAGGGAGGCAAAGGCGGCTAAGTTCGTCAATTTAAAGCAAAATGATATAACGGTTCAAGAGTATGCGTTGGAGTTTATCCGGCTGTCCAAGTATGCACCAAAGATGGTGGTAGACCAAAGGGCCCAAATGAACAGATTTGTGTATGGACTGTCTGACTCACTGGTCAAGGAGTGTAGGATGGCGATGCTGAATAGTGACTTGGGCTTCTCTCGATTGGTCATATACGCCAAATAGATTGAGGCGGATCGGATGAAGTATAAGGAGAGAGAGGCCAAGAGGGTTAAGACGAGCAATATTGAGTTTTCCCAGCAGAGGCCCAATGGCAGGCATCTTCAGTAGTCTTGTTAGAGACTACCAGCTCCAGCGCCGTCATTAGATAGTGTGCCATCCAGGTCTAGGCATGATCCGAGGGGACAGGCATCAGGCTCTAGAGGTCAGGGGAGCATGTCAGGAGGGCCTAGCTTTCCAGTTTGCAGCAAGTGTGGAAGGAGGCACCCTGAGAGTGCCTAGCAGGTTCAGGTGCATGTTACGGGTGTGGGAAGCTCGGTCATATGCTCAGAGATTGTCCAGCGACCAAACAGGGCCATGTTAGAGGTCGAGACCCAACCACCAGTTCAGCAGCTCCACCAACATGCTCAGCTCAGCAGGGTGCATCCACTAGTGCAGGTGGAGGTCAGCGGTAGAACAGGTTTTATGCCCTCTCGTCTCGTGAGGAGCAGGAGGTCTCTCCAAATGTGGTCACTAGTATGTTACGAGTATTTCATCTTTATGTTTATGCATTGTTAGATCTAGAGGCTACCTTATCTTTTGTGACACCCTATATTGCAAGTAGTTTTGGAGTCAGTCCCAAAATCCTATTAGAACCCTTCTCAGTCTCTACTCCAGTCGGTGACTTAGTTATAGCTCGATGGGTATATAGAAATTTCCCTATCACAGTCCTTTAGAAAGTCACCTCAGCAGATTAGTAGAATTAGACATGAAATATTTTGATGTTATCTTTGGCATGGATTGGCTACATGCATGTTATGCATCAGTGAATTGTAGAACTTGTGCGGTAGAGTTTCGGTTTCTAGGTGAGCTAGTCCTAGAATGGAAGGGCAGTTCAGGTGTTCCTATAGGTTGCTTTATTTCCTACCTTAAGGCCAGAAAGATGATTTCTAAGGGTTGTGCTTACCATCTAGTTCGGGTTAAGGATGCTACATCCGAGACCTCGACTCTCCAGTCAATTCCTACAGTGTGTGAGTATCAAGAGGTGTTCCCAGATGATATACTCGGAGTCCCTCCCGAATGAGAGATCGGCTTTGGTATTGACCTTATTCTTGATATGCAACCTATATCTATTCTTCCTTATAGAATGGCTCCAGCTAAGCTAAAGGAGTTGAAAGAGCAGTTGAAGGATCTCCTAGACAAGGTTTTCATCAGACCCAGCAAATCCCTATGGGGTGCACCAATTCTCTTTGTTCAGATAAAGGATTGGTCCCTTCATATGTGCATTGACTACCGACAGTTGAACAAGATTACAATCAAGAACAAGTATCCCCTTCCCAGGATTGATGAATTGTTTGACCAACTTCAGGGTGCTAAGTGCTTCTCAAATATAGATCTCAGGTCCGGTTGTCACCATCTCAGAGTTAGGGAGAGTGACATCCCGAAGACAGCCATCAGGACTCGGTATGGTCACTATGAGTTTGTAATATGTCTTTTGGACTAATGAATGCTCCTACAGCTTTTATGGACTTGATGAACAGGGTGTTCAAGACATATTTGGACATGTTCGATGATTGTGTTCATAGATGACATTCTCATATATTCTCGTAGCGAGGAGGAGCATGCTGCTCATTTGAGGATTGTGCTATAGACTTTTAAAGATCACCAGTTGTTTGCTAAATTTTTAAAGTGTGAGTTTTGGCTGAACTCAATAGCATTTTTTGTCCATGTGGTGTCATGTGATGGAGTACAAATGGACTCGCAAAAGATAGAAGCTATAAAGAATTGGCCTAGACCAGTTAGTCCTTCAGATATTAGGAGTTTCTTGGGTTTAGATGGCTACTACAGAAGGTTTGTTGAGGGATTTTCATCCATTATAGCACTGTTGACTAGTTGACCTAGAAGAAAGTCAAATTTCAGTGGTCGGATGCATGTGAGAAGAGTTTTCAAGAGCTAAAAACTCGGCTCACTTCAGCCCCCGTATTGACCCTACCCAAGGGTACAGATGGATTTGTAGTGTATTTTGATGCCTCTAGGGTTATTCTTGGTTATGTATTGATGAAGCATGGCAAGTTCATTGTGTATGACTCTAGACAACTTAAGACTCATGAGAAGAATTACCTGAAGCATGACCTAGAATTGGCAGTACTTGTGTTTGCATTGAAGATTTGGAGACACTAGTTGTATAGAGTGCATGTGAATGTGTTCATGGACCACAAGAGTCTTCAGTATGTGTTTACCTAGAAGGACTTAAATTTGCAACAAAAGAGGTGGTTAGAGATTTTGAAGGATTATGATGTGAGTGTCCTTTATCATTCGGGAAAGGAAAATATAGTGGAGGATGCCCTTAGCAGGCTATCCATGGAGAGTTTTTCTCATGTGAAAGGTGGAAGAAAAGAGTTGGTGAAGGATATGCACCGGCTTGCACGATTAAGAGCTCGTTTTGTTCACTCGACGGAAGGTGGTGCCATTGTTCAGAATAGTTCAGAATCCTCTTTGGTGATTGAGGTCAAGGATAGGAAAGATGAGGATCCTATTTTGGTAAAGTTGAAGGAAGCAGTTCAAAATCAGAAGGTAGAGGTCTTTTCCAAGGGGGAGATGGTGTACTTCGATATCAGGGTTGTTTGTGTGTTCTGGATGTTGATGACTTGAGGGAACAGATGTTGCATGAGGCTCATGGTTCCCAATATTCTATATGTCCAGGTGCCACCAAGATGTACTATGACCTACGGAAAGTCTATTGGTGGAATTGCATGAAGAGGGACATAGAGGAATTTGTGGCTAAGTGTCCGAACTGTCAACAAGTGAAAGTGGAGCATCAAAAACCAGGAGGTGTGCTACAAGATATTAGTATCCCCACTTGGAAGTGGGACGAGATCAATATGGACTTTATTATAGGGTTGTCCCGTATACATCGACAATATGACTCAATTTGGGTGGATGTAGACAAGTTGACTAAAGAAACCCATTTTATACCATTCAAAACCACCGACTCAACGGAGGATTATGCTGAATTGTATATTCGGGAGTTTGTTCAGTTGCATGGTGTTCCCTTCTCAATCATTTATAATTCTCAAACTCACACTCCTGATAAAGTATGAAGTGGACGTTGTCAATAAAGAACCCAATAGAGGTTGGGGTTGAACCCACAAGGAATATGGTAAGTATTAGACTAATGCAGGTATTTAAACTTTTAGGTCTATTAACTCCAAAAAACGGGAGTTTATTGAAAATAGTTGTAAAATAAGATTGAAAATTAGTTGTTGTTTATTAAGATTTTCAATTAACTAGGGTGAGATTTCCCCATGGGTTCGTAACTACTTCGAGTTTACACTCGTGATCCATCCCAATGCTTACTTATAGAACTGATAACTAGGGTTCATCCGAACTACTAGTTCATCCGTATTGGATGACTATACTCAATTACCTGGTTAGGTCTCATGAGCGATTTCAATTTAACCATTATTAATTTATTCCAAATTAACTATCATGTGACCGCAGCTCAAGCTATACAATGACCCATAAATATCAAGGCTTTATTGTAATTCTCTTTTCCTAATATCTACTTCTCTAGGTTCATGCAAGTAAAGAATTCGAAAAAGTTTTAACGTTGCGCTATGTTACGAAATATTAAAGATGAAGAAAATACAATACAAGCATTTAGCATTGATTTCGAATCACTTCGTGTAACCCTAGTTTGTTAATCCACCATGGTTTCCTCTCATGATTGTAAGATTATTATTAGCATTCATAGACAAACACATAATTGAATACTTACAACGATGATTGAAAGAAAACCTTCTTTGAAAATTGCAAGAATTGATGCTGAATAATCCAAGAACAAATAAAAAATTCATGAAAGAAATCTCCAAGACTTGAATTAATATTCACAACAACTTGTCCCTAATTGCATCTAATTACTTCTATGTGCTTCTCTCTACTGAAAATAACCTAAAAAGTATTTATACAAATAATTAGAACCTTCTCCTAAGTAAACAGGGAAACTACATAAAATTGTAGTCACCTTCACCTATGACCCATAACAACATTATATGGGTCGTACCTCTACTCATTTATTGGCTGGCTTCTGCCGAATCTGGCTAAGTGTTAAAACATGGTATGACTCGTACCAAGTACCTACAAGTCGTACAATCTTCCTGTGGCTTGATCTTGCAATTGCTGGCATCTTCTATTACCTTTCACGAATGGCATGGTATGAATCGTACCTTGATTCCACGATCCATAAGTCCTTCTTGTACCTTGAGTTCTACCATTTATCTATTTTCTGGTATTTTCCATGGTTCCTTGGTATGACTCTTAGGTAGGTTTCACAACTTGTGAGTGCCATCCGTACCAGGATACTTGGCCTATGCAATTTCTTTTGGAACTTTTCACGACTGCCATGGTACGGCTCGTACCAGGATGGTACAACTCTTACCATGAGTCGTAACTTGACTTTACTTCAAAGTTAGCTCCGAGACCTTCCCATGATTCTCAGTACGGCTCGTACCAGGATGGTACAGGTCATACTAAGATCCATACTGGGCCTCTTTTCTGCATTTTCTCCATCTTTTGCACAATTCAACTCCAGCATCTATTTTTCCTGAAAACAAAGTAAAAACACTTCATATATGTATAAATAGACATATATTCATGCTATTTTTTCAGTTTTAAGCATTGAAAGTGTTGTAAACTCATAGCACATCAACACCCTCAACTTAAAACTTTTACATGTCCTCAGGCAAAGAAAATAAAAACTAAAAACGATCCTTACTAGAAAGTAAACCTAGAATACCTACAGCCAACATAACAAAATTTGCACTATGAACAATAATCAGCTTTTGACCCTTTTTCTGTTCAAACTAAGTCAGCTATGCACACATGTAACCACAATCAATTACCTACAGGGATCAAGATATGGCATCCAACTATCAAAAAATAAGCGAGCTATCACCAATGTTATTCACATAGATAATTGGTAAAATGCAACACAAATCAGGTACCCTCACAGATATACAATATGATGAACTTGGGACTAAACAAATGGGACTCTCACTCTCCCAAAGAAATTTCAAATACTACACATCAGATACCATAGACTTGCCCTTATTTTCTCTACTTCGGCTTTTCGAATAGCTAAACTAGGATCACTATAGGACTTTTTTTGGCTTCTAATGTAGGCTTCGGGATGGATATGGTAAATATGAGATTCTAGTGACTAAAACCTCCTTGGCACTACATACTTGTGGCTCCACTTTACACCTTTTACCCTATTTTCTACTTTTGCAACTTTTCCTCCCTTTTCTCTATTTTTATGCAATATATAGGTGTGGTGTGTTCTCAACTTTTTCATTCCTTTTTTATCTTGTATTTTCTTTTCAATTCTTCTTTTGTTTTTCAGCTCTTGTCACACCATACCTTATTTTAAACCCTTTTTTCTTTCTTTTCTTTTTTCACCTCCCTACGATCTATGCACCCCTATATAGCCACCATCAACTTAGGCATTTTTCCTAGGTTGAGGTTCACAATGTCCAAGAAGGGACCAGGGACAAAATAGGTACAATATAAAAAGAAAGGGTAAAGTTAATCAATTTTTCAAAGAAAAATGGTTAATTTAAGGCTCAAAATTGGGATCAAGGGATTCATCATCATTTGGTAGGGTAATTTTGGCTAAAGTGACTAATCAATCAAAAAAATCCTATGATCATCTCCTAACCAACTATCCTTTAGCCTATGCAAAGACCAACCACGCAAATTCTAAATCCTAAATGCAGTATTGAACTAGGTATACAACCTTACTCACTCATGGTACCGATTTGCATTGAATCTACCTATCTGATTCTTGCACGGCTAACTACAACTACTCATGCTCATAATTTAAATTCCATATAAATATCCACAAAAGTCATGCAATTGTAATCAAGCTACACAGCTAACATCAAAAAATTTCAACAAGGTCAAATTTTTCAAAAACATCGAACTAGTGCATTTATTGGCTGCAAAGTAATTCTAAGCTACTTCTAATTAAAAAAAAAGCATCCTAAACATGCCATTTCTACTAGATAGCATGCCCGCGAAAAAGGAAACATAGCAAGAAAACTTTGAACGAATCAAAAATCCCAATAATACAAGTACAACCCCCCTTTTGAAAAGCATTTTTCATCCCTGAAGCATAAACTAAATAAGCACAAGGTAAAGGGACATACCTTTGGTGCACGAAATGCTCCTGTCCTCCATGGAGGTGGTACCTCCTCTGCATCTGTGGCAGTAGGCGGTGGCTGACGCGCTCAATTGTATATCAGTTGGGGGATCAGTTACCCCAGCATCAAGCTCGGTTGCTTTCACAACCTCAGGATCAAATCTGGATGAATGTGGCTCCCTTGAAGGATCCTCTCCACCCACTATCACTTTTTGGGCAGTAGTGGAGCTCCCCTCTCCTTCGGCTTGCTCCTGAAACTCCAAAATGTGTGCGTCGTGAGCTTGCAGGCTCTCTACTCTCGCCTACTGTCTTTCTTTCTTATCTTTCTTTTTCTTCTTCCTTTAGGGCTTCTTTTCATCTTCCTCTAAGACCCTCTTCTTACCTTTCCTCCACTTGTACCCGACGAGACACAGTATGCCCTCCAAGTCTAGCTCCTCCTTGAGCTTAGCATCTAAGTCTGGAAGAGTGGGAGCTGTTATGATCACTGGTTGTCTAGACGACAGCCCGATCACTTGGCTACGAAGAACCCCCAACTCCTCCCAGAGGCTACTAGTGTCTGGATGCTCCACCAGCCGCTCATTGAATCGGTGCTAGAATCCATCTATCCTCCCATGAAACCCTCTCACGGCCTCCTCAATCTTTGCCTTTACCTAGGGCTTGACATTCTCCATCATTGATTATATTTTTCTTTCAGCCACCATTAGCCTCTTTGCTAACTTTTGGAGGAAATTGTGAGGGACCAGAACATATCCAGCTGGTGTCTAGATCGAGAGACCCATCAGTGGTGCAACAAAAGTGTTGGGAGCTGCCTCTGAATGACTGGCCTCTGTAGCCGGTGTCTCGTCCTACTCCAATGAGGTGGGGGCATTAACCTGCTCCCCTCTAACTTCTCACGATACTGGGATTGAGGTCAAAACTAGACCAACTCACTGGGTTCATTTCATCTCGAATCATCCTTATATCTGCCTTCTTTTGGCCTTTGATCTCTATATCAATATCCTTCAACAATCGGACACCAACGTCTCTGCACAATCAATAAATAAGGCTAGGAAACGGCATGGTGGTGCTCAACCCAAGAACACAATCCCGAATCTCATTGGCTATCACCCTTGAGATATTAATCTCATATCGATATATGATGCATGCTACCAGAGCTGACCTATCTACACTCAGCGTGTTGTCATTCATAGTTGGCATCAATCTATGGTGGACTAGTTTCCAACAGGACTTCTCTATAAAGTTCAATGAAGATTTGGTGACCTTCTTTCCACCAGCCACCCACTCAACTTCCTCCTTGTCCTCTGCTATGACTTCGGCTAACCACTTGAGCTGGTTTTATCTCTCCTCAACACCCAACTATTTTATCCATTTCATGGTGTCTATCTGGTGGTTGAACTCTATTGTGGATGATGGAGTAATGAACTATGACCCATAGAGCATCCGAGAAATAGTTTTCTCAGAAATCTTTACTTCTTGAACCTGGAGCAATACTTTGTCGAGTTTGTGCTTCTCCTTCATCTTCTTTCCAGACTGTGCATTCTGCTCCAATGTCGCATAATAACTGGCATAGAACTCTCTGACCATCTCTGGACTGTATCGGTCAGGGGTCCTAGACATCCACTCAAACCTATAGAAGCTGAATATCTTCTTTATCTCCTCAACCCTATTCAAAGAACTGGTGAGGATCCGCATTTCTTCTTGGATACTACACTAGGGTGTTTCTTGGATGTGATTTCCAGGCCCTGCTCATACATTTCTTGTGCCCCAAGCACCTGCCACCTAATAGTACGCCATCTTGAAGGTGGGGTCTTCTCGATTTCCTCAGCATCATCTCCTTCTTTCAACCCTGCCTCATTGTTTCCATCTCTGGGTTAGGCCTCCTCGGACCCCTCATTATCATTGGAGTCACTCTCGGACTCTTGAACCTATTCCTCTACTCCCTCTTCAGACTGGGAGCAGTGACGGGAGCGGCAGAAGTGGCTTCAGCCTATGCTTTTTCTTGATCCCTAGTTGTCCGTGGCTCATCGGTGTCTGATGTCTCAACTTTTTACTCCTCCATCAAACCAATAGTGAGTTGCCTTCTTGATTAGAGGCGGAGGGCTCATCCATCAATGTCCTCTGAGTAGCTATCTCCTCTCTAGCTTTCTTGTCTTGGGAAGATTTGGTTGCTCTTTTCTTCATCATCATTGTACTTATAGAGAAACATGGTTAGTATGTATGATCTGAGAAAAAGAAAGCAAGAAAATACCCTTTGAAGTTTTCGATGAGTCTACAGTATAGGTCGTACAATGGTGGTACGACTCATACTAAGACTCGTGGTTTATGATAGTCCTATCACGACTCCTAAGTACGACTCATACTAAGACCCGTGGTTTATGATAGTCCTGTCACGACTCCTAGGTACGACTCATACCATAATGGTACAGTTCATACTAAGAGTCATACTGAGGGATTCATTGTATTGTATTGTTCTGTATTTTTCTATGACTCGTGTTACGGATCATACTTTGTTTTCAGGAGTTGTAGGGAGGGTTGTACAATCTCCTTTGGATTTTTATCCTTACTTCCTCATGGCATGACCACCAAGTGCGACTTGTAGGTGAATCCTATGAATCATACAAGGCTTCATACCATCACTTTTCATTTTTATTCATTTGGGACAGTCCCACAGTTATCCTATGAGTCGTGGTATGAAACCACGAGTCGTAGAAAGACTCGTGAAGCTTGCCCTCATCTTTATTTTGTTCAAGTGTCCGGAAAAACACTTAATTCATTTTTGGGTACTCAGACTTCACCATTTTATGCAATCAATGACCATTTTAGGTTTATCCAGTCTATTGCCAACATTCGTCACATCCTGTAACTTAGTAGATACAATTTTAATTCAGTTGTTTGAGCATGTGGATTCCTACCCATTAATTAAAATAACCCTGGCTACTGATCATCTTCCTAAGACCATTAACAGAGAGTTACAGGTGTTTGGATGTTGGGTAAGAGTCGTGGGTTCGCTTTTTATGTTTGCATGGGTGTGGAATAATGAACAATTTTGATTTAAATACGTTTAGGGCAGAATTTTTGATATTCAAGTCGAGTCAGGTCAAAGTGAATTATTTAGCCCGTCACGACTTGTACCACAAGTTGTAGGTTGGACCTACGACTCTTCCTTTTGACTCGTAGCATAAGACTGAGAGAACTGACCTGGGGACCTACGAGTACAAGGTACAACCTGTACCATGATGGTACATTTTGTACATTGACTCGTAGTCACTTTCTCTGAAATTCCACACTTAGCACAATTCATGGTTACAGTGAGTACTACGATCCATACAAACTTGGTACGAGTCATAGTGACCATTTGTAGCATGAATTTTTGTCTCTGCTTTTTACTACAACTAGTACTACAACCCGTACAATCATCCTACGAGTCGTATTGAGGCTCATAGTACTAGTTTAATCTTAAATTTCTCCCACCTATTTTTGTTTTACCTGCACACCGAACACACAAAAGTTAAGTTACTTGGGTTGCCACCCAAGAAGCACTTGATTTAACATCACGGCACTGCACAGGTGGTCTGGTTACTCAGATTTCACTAAACCACCACATGGGTTGCCTCCTAAAAAGCGCCTGATTTAACGTCGCGACATGATGAAAGTCTCTTGACTACTCAAAATTTGTCAAGAAACTAGGAAACATCATGAATTGCTGATACAACCCTGAACTCATTAGGCTGCTTAATTGACCGGCAGATATTGAAAGTGACCTCCTCTTTGTTCAGCCTAAACTTCAATTGGCTAGCTTCCACATCTACCAAGGATTGCCCGTTGTCTAGGAATGGTTTCCCCAAGAAAATGGGGACCTAAAAATCAACCTCGCAATCAAAAATCATAAAGCCTCCTAGGAAGATAAAGCAATCCACCATGACAACTGCATCAACTAGAATCCCCACTGGATTTTTAACTGTGTAGTCTACCATCAATAACCACATTGAGGTCAGTGTGAGGGCTCCAAAGCCCGGCTATTTGAACATAGCCAACAACATCAAGTTGATGCATTCTCCCAAATCACAGAGTGACTTCACAAACTCAAAATCACCAATTGTACATGGAATGGTGAAGGCATCAGGATCCTTTTTCTTCTGAGCAAGGACCCATAAAGCTATGGCACTCAATTATCCAACTTACCCACTGGTTCATAGCTCACAAACCTTTTCTTGGAAATAAGGTCCTTCATAAATTTAGCATATCCAGGCATATGCTCCAATGCCTCGACCAATGGTATGTTCACAGAAAGTTGTTTAAGCATAGATAGAAATTTTTAGAACTTACCATCTTCTGCCTTTTTCTTCATTTTTTGAGGGAATGATGGCGGNGTCATGGGATAGCCTTATAGGTTTGCACGGCCCTTTGTTTCTTACCCTTTTCAGATTCAAACTCTTTTTCACCAGCTGGAGCCTCAGCCAACTCAGCCTCTTCCTTAAGCTCTTGCTCAGCAACCTCATCATCATCATCAATCATGATCTCTTCTGCATTTGCATTTCAACTACAACCGGCAGAGGGGGATCGATTGTGGTCTTTCCACTCCTAGTCATCATAGACATAAAGTGACTATCATTCTTTGGATTTTGCACTATGTTGCTAGGTAGTGTTCCCTTTTTCTTAGGGTTCAGGGATGCCGACAGTTGACCCTGTTACTGCTCAATTTCCTTGATAGTTGTGGCATGCGAACCAACTTTCTAGTTCATGTTAGATAATTCTCCCAGAATATCTTTCAGCTGCTCCTTAGTGGGTCTCACCTTCTTTAGCATCTCAGCCATCATGCTCTCCAATTTTGAAGGTCCAGCTTCACCCTCACGTGCATTAGGAGGCACATACAATCCTGTTCGATTGTTGTTGCAACCATAATTCCTTCTCCATTCTCCATTTCACTCACGACCTTGACTCCTATATTTATACCTATTATGGTAGTAGTTGTCCCGATATTGGTTCCAACCTTGGTGCCAAGTATCTTATCTAGACCCTTGGGTGTTGGCTCGAAAACCCGCCACCTGGCTATCTAAAAAGTTTGCTTCCTCCTTGAAATCGGAATGCTACGGCCTTGGTTCCTGTCCCTGAGCTCCCACTACATTTACCTTTCTGGCCCCAGTTCTGATGATATACTTTGTGAGCAGGTCTAATGATGTACACATGTGGGCCAATTCTTGATCATGCTCCTCCTCCTTCTTTCATTAGTCTGCAGTCATACCAATAGCATACGTACCTATAGCTTCTTTCGCTTCCCTAGTGTGCCCGACCCTGTTAGTTTTAGTCACTCTGTCTAGGATAGTGCCAGCTTGTTCCCACGTGTGACTCATCAGTGCTCCTCCCACCACATTATCTACTACAACTTTTGTGCTATTATTCAATGACCTGTAAAAAATCTCCAACAAATTGTCATCGGGAATTTTATGGTTTGGGCACTTGGTCAACTTCTTTTTAAATATCAACCAAGTTTCATGAAGTTCCTCCATTTTCAATTGTCAAAAATTGTAGATCTCATCTTTATGTTATAGCTGTTACACCCCGTAAATTCTCGACATGTAGATGGCCTATTCGCATGTTGGTTAAGAGTTTTTGAATGCCATACATGCTAGGAAAAGGCCCGGGGA
>JACEIK010001694.1:97909-125203 GCA_018107945.1 Datura stramonium | reverse complement strand
CTAATTCTAAAGTCTAAACTATAAAAATATCCTCCATGCTTCATTTTTTACCAAATTTCTCTAACACTCCCATTCTAAATATGCTAATCAATTTCTTTGTGTGAATTTGGCAAATACTAGGAGCAAGTTTCAACTTTCAACATTTATTTATGTGGTTACGACTATAATTTTCTGCATTTTACACTCGTTCTAACTCTTCTTAAATTTTCGCATTTAATTTATTATATTTCAATTAATTCTAATATTTAATTTTATTATTTTTTTGAGAAGACACAAGTTAAATAAAATCAAATATAACAAAATTCTCATATTTAATTTTATTATATTTGTTATACTATGACTCCTAAAAGGTTTATAAATGTACCCATCTCAAACCCATTTGGGAAAGGGTGAAAATGAAGAACGTGCTAATTCTAGTAATCTTATTCCTAAACCTAGAAGACGTATAGAGGATTTTACTCATGTTGATGAAACCCATTTTAGCCAAACCGTTGGTTTTGATCATAACTCTAGTGAGCCACTAGATTACAAATTGATGGAAAGACAATTTGGGGATTATGGTAAGGCCAACCCCATCGATAGCCCCTTATAGTTGGCACCAACTTTAACTTAGGCACCTTAACTAAGACTTGTTCATTTTAGACACCCCATGTAGGGTTCCGCTGTGTCATTTTGACACTTTTTCACAGTTGGAAGTTGCGTGTTTTTCACCCACTCAAGGCGCGTAGAAGACGTTTTTTAGCTGATGTCATCATCATGATATTATCGTTGTTGCTGCACTAATTTTCCAATGAAACTCTATTATTTCCAGCGAAAATAAAATATAATTTTTTTTTTAAAGTTGAGGTTGAGAAGAAAGATTAGTAAAGTGATTTTAAAAAACAAATTTAAAGAGAAAAATAGCTAAAGATGGGGGTGGCAGCCACCCTATTTGCTTTTTGGACTTCCTTCTTCTAAAGTGGGGTGATTGTGCTTTTGTAACGGAGGAAGGAAAGAGAAAGGAGGAGGGAAGAGGGAGAAGACGATTTGGGTGGATTCTGCAAATGGGTTAGGAAGAGGGAGGTGGAGAAGACGATTTTGGTGTGTGTGTGTGTGTGTGTGCGCGCGCAAATGGGTCAAACAAAATGAAGATGGAGAAGATGATTTGGGTGGGTTGGTGATGGTGGATTGTGTTTTCTAAAAAATAACTTTTTATGCGGTCAATTTATTATTATTTTTTTTTGTAATTATTTGGGCATAAATGTCATGTGTCATCAATTCATTGGTTATTTTGCCCTAATTTTTTCTTTAATTTTTTTTTGTGTGATGATGCAACTATAAAAATGAGTTGGCACGATTCAATTAGCCAACTAATCCACATCATCGCGAGTGTATTACACTCTCTTTGTTTTTTTTGCTGATTGTCAAAAGGGTGTCAAAATGACACAACGGGACACTACATGAGGTATCTAAAATGAACGAGTCTTAGTTAAGGTGTCTAAGTTAAAGTTGGTCTCAACTTTAAAGGGCCACCGATGGGTTTCGCCTTATGGTAATATGAATGAGGAATAAGAAGACGAATTAGATGAAACACGCACTAGTCCAGTTACAGAAGCTCCAACTTGGACTCAATCTCGCTTCCTCCTAGTAGAGGTAGACAAGAACATCCAAAAGAATCACTTGTTGGAACTCTTTTTAACACTATAGGGGTGCAAATTTAGCTATTTGTAACCTTAGGCATTCGTTTGTGGAGGACAACTTGAAAAAATTCTGTCCTATTCAAAGATTGGATCAATTGAAAAAAAAAAAGAGAGGAAGAAGAAGAAGAAGAAGAAAAAAGAAAAGATCAACAAGAAGCAATGACAACATGGAACAACAACAAGCATTGCCAATTCCAACAAAGCTTCTCAGGAAATTATATGAAATTTACAAAAAATTTAACTTTATAGGAGACCGAAATTACCATTTTTTTAATTATTATACAAAATTGTTATAACGTACCACATGCATATTGCAAGTTTAGAAATTAGAAGTTAAAAAAAGGACTAGCAATTGTACTTCTTGGGTGAAATTTGAAAATTCTATTAATAAATTTAAAGGCTTTAGGCTTGAATTTTTAAAAAGAATTGTCTTACTTGTAGTCATGTACCATATTACCATCTTTTTATAATTTTTTTAGTGCTTAACTGTTAAAATTAATACAAATTAAAGAAATCACACTAAGGCCTTTGTCCCGTAAGCTAAGTGGGATGGACGGGCCTAGTGTATCATCCGCCCTATCCCCTTAAGTTCGTCCACCGCCCCGTTGGACAGCCATTAAAAGAATGGCATTGGTTACTTTTATAAATCATTAAATAATCTCTAATCTTCCAGCAATTTATTAGTAGCTTAAAACTGAGAAGGAACAAAAGATACAGAGAAAGGAAATGAACAGAGAATTGTTTCTCCTTTCCTTGGATGCAGGGGATTCACTCCTCTCTGGTCTATGAAACACAATAATATGTTTGTATATCACTTTGTCATCCAAGCAAAAGAATTTGTTAAAAGAACAGACAGGCAACCACAGTGAAGGAGAAAAGGGGGCTGGACAGAGAAAAATACGTACCACTGCAGCTGGACTAAATTTTCCCTTCTTTGATATGTTATTAGCATTTCTTCGGCAGTTCCTGAGAGATGACTTAAGAAGTGAGAGTAGAGGGTATCTCTCTGCTAAACCAGACTCAGAAGCAAAATATACTGCTTCAACCTCTTTGCCGCTCTTCACCAGCTCTTCAATAATATCTGATCAAAGAGAAGGTAACATAGTCATTCCCAATAGTAATGAATGCAAGTTACATATTTTTTTTTTGAGAAAAGGTAACAGAATGCAAGTTAAATATTCAAGCTCATGGCCCAAGCAAATAGCTGGATCAGCCAACTTCTGATTCCAAGCTGACACAGGTACTAAATAATATTATCTCTGTTCCACCAAACAGAAATTCAGACGACATTTAATAATTTATTTTATAGATTAAAAGTCATGAAATTCACACCTAATCATATTCTAATGTTTTTCTAATTCAGTATTTTCTGTTAACACTAATGTAATCAGAAAGTCAATTAGAGTAGAATTAATTGCAGAAATTGGAATCAAGAAAATCTTAAGACACAATATAGTTATAAAATGAAGCACAAGTGTCAGGCAACACATCTTTTTATTATATATAAAGCAATAATTTGATAATATTTTTGGGCATAAAAAAACCCAAATACAAGAACTATACCAAAAAGTAGGAAACCTACAAAAAGATGGGGTTAAAAAATCTGCATTATATATTCCAGTTGCTAGAAAAACACTAAACAGGTTCATCTCCAATTTGAATATTTTCCAGAGCAAGGTAAGAAAAGTATCTTAAACCAAACATTATGTCTTACAGCAGCATTCCAGTTTAAGTTTCTCCTGCCAACCATATCCAAATTTTGCAATGGCTGCTATATGGAGGATATTGGAAATCAGATTTTTCCATGACATCAATTCCATGGATAAACAGCAACTTAAGTAGTGCAGCAGAACCCACCTCCTATTTTGTTCCCAAATCCAAAGGCAACAGCAAGCTTTGGCATATCTTTCCTGTTAGCAAACTCCAGCACCAGCTTTCTTAGGAACTCCTCCTCAAACCTCTCTTTCAGTGCAAATGCTATAACCAACTGCAAAAACATTGTTGCTTCAGCAGCGCAAACTCCGCTGCTCCTGTCCCCACCACCCAAAACTCCCTTCCATTTCTCCAAAACCCTTGCAGCCCTCTCCTTCAAACTCCTACCCGCACCATAACCCCCTTCCGCAACTGGCACAACTGACTGAATTAACATATCACAAGCCCACCTCCTATCTGCCAGTATCGCCTTCCCCTCTACCTTCATCCCCACAAACTCCTCTGCAGCATCCAAGATCAACCTGAAAGACACCCAGAAAAAAGAATGATAATAAGATGACCAAAAATGCGCAATGATGCAAGCCGAGTTTCATCTAAACCTTGCACACGAAGCCAAGCTAAAGAGCTCATAGATTTTTCGTCCAGTGGCTATTTTTGGAGGCTTGAAGAGTGCTTGCGATGAACGCATGAAGCTTGAAAACATGCTAAAACGGAAGTACAAGACTCCAACTTAGAAGAATAATTGGAGAAGAGAGGAAGGGGCAATGTAAGCAAAAGAGACTATTCTTAAAACGCAAGCCCTCATGCTTAATAAAGCCCTTGTTTCATTAAGGATATTTTTGTAATAGTTAGGCTAGACCTATAAATAGGTGAAAATAGCTTGCTTGAGGATTCATTCCTCCTGAAATATCTTTATAGAATTGGTGCTTGTTTTGAGTCAATTGAAGGTTTTAGCTTTTTATAGCTTCAATTGTCAATTAAGTCCTTTACTTGTGTCTTTCTTTTATCTTTAATTCTTATTCTTAGATTTAGGGTTTCCTTCCGCTATCGATATTGCATCATCTAGTATCAGAGCAGAGTAGAGATTTTTTTTATTTTCAAAAAAATAGATTTGTTCCTACAAACAGGCTCCTAGTCTTGGGATTTGATAAAGAAAAATTGAAATTCAAAAAATCCAAAAAAAATCACTGTGTGTACTTGGTGTGCTAAGTGCAACCTGATTGTTCGACTTTACTATTTCATTGAGATCACTGCTCCATTGTTTGCGTGTGCTTATTGTACCGAGTTGGATCTGGAAAGAAATTGTTTCAGTCGATTGTGTGCTGCTGCTATTTTGACTTTGTTAGGACCTCGAAACATTTCAAGCTGTGACCTGTTCATTGTTGGTGAATTGAAAATATCATTTGGATTCGTGGTTTGAGCTGAAGTTTGAAGTCACAAATTGATCTTGAGGTGTAGTTAAGGATTGAAGGTGTTAAGTTGCTGGACATTCGGAATCCATTAATGGGTCCTTCAAATCTTTGAAACCGCGGGGATTAAAAAGCTTACAAAGTTGAAATCCATTTGTTGCTTGAATCTCCTGGGAACCAAGAGTGGAAACTTAAACGAGAGCATCCGCTGAATTTGAGAGCAAAAAACCGAAGAACATCTGCTGAACATGAGAGCAAACAACCGAAGAACAAGTGGCCATTGAATTTATGATCGTGTGAATTGGGATTTTTTTTATTAAACATCCTTAGAAAAATGGACTTTGGCAACATATGGCTGAAGTGGATTGAGAACTGTATCAAAACAGTTAGGTTCTCAGTTTTTGTAAATGGAGAACCTGTGGGTTTTTTTACAGCAGAAAGGGGACAGAGATAGGGTGATCCCCTCTCCACTTTTCTCTTTATTCTAGTAATGGAAGGGTTTGACAGCATGATGAGAATTGCTACACAAAATAGGTGGACCGGGGGATTTCAAATTGATAATAGAGCTGGGGAGGAAAAGGAGATTTGTCCTCTGTTGTTTGCAGATGATACCATCATTTTATGTGAACAAGAACAGATCAACTATATCAGAGTGATACTGGTACTATTTGAAGCAGTTGCAGGATTGAGAGTCAACTGGGGGAAAAAATAGAAAGGAAGCTAGCTAGATGGAAGGCTTAGTACCTATTTTTAGGGTGGATACTGATTTTGATAAATTTTGTATTGGACTCTCCCTATTTATGTTATGTCCCTGTATCCAATTCCACCAAAAGTTGTCAAAAAACTGGATAGAATAAGGAGGAAATTTTGTGGCAAGGAAGCAAAGAAAGAGGGGGGCTGGGAATCAGAAATCTAAGCTTACAGAACAAGAGCCTGTTGATGAAGTGGTTATGGAGATACACAAGTGAGGGATTGGAGCCTTATGGAAGGAAGTGATAGTGGCAAAGTTTGGTGAATTAAGCTCCTGGTGCACAGAAGCAGTCACTAATCCTTTAGGAGTGGGAGTGTGGAGATCAATCAGGAACATCTAGCCAAAGATGGAAGCAAATATGAATCTCAAGGTGGGTGATGGAACCAAAATCAAATTCCGGAAAGAAGGATGGATTGAACAAATACCTCTAAAGGAAGCCTTTCCAGATTTATTTCTGATTTGCAACAACCCTGAGGCAAGAGTTAGCGACTGCTGGACAACACAAGGTTGGGCATCTCATTCAGAAGACTGTTAAATGACTAGGAAGTGGAAAGGGTGGCAGCATTACTAGGGAAGCTACAAGGAATCAGTACTGACACAATACATCCAGATAGGGCTCAATGGAAGCACAGTAAAGATGGGATCTTCACAGTTCATAGTGAATACAAGAGGATACAAGAAGTGGTTGGGGGACGTCTTACCAATGGAACTACATTTGGAAGAGTCTGACTCCAATAAAAGTAAAGTGTTTCACATGGCTAGTGATAAAGAAGGCCTGCCTAACTCAAGAAGTATTGCAGAGAAAAGGGATGCAATTAGTTCCCAGATGCTTTCTTTGTAACCTTACAGAGGAAATAAACACCTTTTTTTACACTGTAAGTTTACTACTCAATTGTGGCAGTTTTTCTTCAACAAAACCAACATTTCTTAGGTCATGCCAGAGCACACATTTGATCTACTAAGTTGCTGGATAAGGAGGGGAGGCAGCAAATGTCAGAAAAGATAGTGGAAGCTAATACCCTCATGCATATGGTGGACAGTGTGGAGAGAAAGAAATGGGAGATGCTTTGAAGATAGGTCTGATTCCATTCAGAAAGTTAAATGGAATTGTATTGTATCTCTATTGTTTTGCTGTAGACAACTCTATATAGAGGATATAGATCAAATTGTAGATTGAATAGGATCTCTGTAATTTCTGTTTTTTCTCTTGATCGCATACTTTTGGAGGCGGCCAGCATACCCTTAATGCTGAGAAATACAACTTTACCAGTTTAAAAAAAAAACAAGTGGCCATTGAAGTTTCATTTAGACAGAGATCTCAGATCTGCGAAGGTTTTGCTATGTCTACTGATTTCGAAGCCATTGTTGTACTTGGAAACGTTTGATTTTGAGGTCCGAAAAACTTGTGAAAGACAGTCCGCCATTGACAAGCTCCATCGCAGCTCGAGTTCCAAAATTCGACTTGCCGCAAACCAGCTCCTTTTTGAGTGGGTAATATATATATCAAAAGAACCAAAACGTCGAGAGGAGTTCATATCTAAAATTTGGGAGTGTTTGGATGAGATTTTAGGTGGTTTTGGTTGGATTTACAGCAGCAGATGTACGTATACATCTGGAAAATAAATTTCCAGATTTTTTTTTTTGCAGAAATAACCACTGATTTGCTTTCTTCTTGGGATTTTGCAACTGAACTTGGTTGATCAATGTCGTTAAGCTTGAAACTCCATATTCAGCACCTCGAATTCGTGTTTGCTACAGAATCTGGTAATTGTTGATTGAAAATGATTAAAGATTTGCTAACTGATGATAGAGAACTGGCTTCTAAAATTTCAGAGTTGGATTGGAGTGCAGAATCAGCAGATAGTGGAAAATTAATGTTCGAAGATCAGTTATAAATTGATGCAGATTAATCTGCTACTTGTGTGTTCAAGAAAAAAAACAACACCTTGTTAAGTGATATTGATATACGAATGTATTATTCAAGCTAACCGGTTCTTAAAATTCAGCAGGCATGCTGCCCAAAATTTAAATTCGATTGTTTGCTCCCCTGTACCATTTTCATTTGTGCTCTTAGGTAGATTATAATTAGTAATTGTTCCTGCTAGTGCTATATAGTTAATTGTGTCTGTATTTCTTTCGGGCCAATTCTTTTTGTGCTTTTCTCGTTTTACTTTGTTGCTAATTTCTTGGCTCAAGTCTGTTAGTTTTAGACTCGTCTGTTATTCATTAAACCAAAATTCATCCTATCCTTAAGGTTGATTTGAGACTCTTGACAAGTGATTAATCAAATTGACTAGCAACTTTGGCCGGATCCTAGATTAGTAAAAGGCAAGAGAGTGTGAGTACATTTGAGTGGTGCTAGGCAAACACAAAGGAGTGCAAATAGGAGCGATGGTGAGGAGCATTTATTACAAATCTTATTTGCTCGTTTTGTAGGTACTTGGAGTTATAAAGAAACCCATTGTTTCAAGGAAAGTTCGACCCCAGGAGGCAAGTTCTTGAAACAAAAGTGAATGTATGTGGGTCTTTGGGATTCTCTCTTATCCTTGATGATAGGTGATATGCAAACTACATCAATTTCTGTACGGTAGAATGGTTGGGGATACCCTTGTGTGTGGAGAGAGACACGTATCTTACCACGGAAAGATATTGGGTTACCGAGAGTGTGAAGGCCTCATTTACACACTGTGATACCACAAGGAGGTTTGGTGTGATGTGCTTCCCATGGATTATTGTCGCTTATATCTAGGATCTAATTGGTTTAACGAGCATTGGGTTCCAAAGGAGCGACAATGCTACAAGTAAGTCGTGGACAGTGGGAGAAACTTCACCTTCCACCTACTTCTCCTAATCCTAAGAACTCTTGGGTACTTATTTCAAGACCCATGAATATGAGAGACAAAAGTTTGAGAGCAAGGGAGTAAATGGTGGCAAATCTCGAGTGTAAAAAGGAAAAGATGTGTGAAGTGAAGTGAGAAAGTTGTCACAAAACCAATCTAACCTTCTTACTTTTTCCTCTTCTCTTGGTGAAAGTTATTGTGTAGGTACAAAGTTGATGAAGGGAGGAAGAACACAAGTGCCTAGCATGGATGCTAAACATAAGGAGATGATGGGTATGGTTACCTCCTTGAATAAACGACTTGACGTGCTTGAAAACATGAAATTGGGAGCTTCGCCCCAAGGTAAAGAAGATTCCTTGTGTGAGCTTCAAGGTACAATAGCCAAAGTCAACACTTCAAATATATTGAATGAACAAGTTGGTGATGTGAGTGTGGTAGTAGCTTGATGCTGCTAGTGAAATAGCCCTTCTGGCTATATTTTTTATTACTACACCCATTTCATAAAGTATTTACCTCGGTTGTCTTTATGTGAGCTTAATGATTCTTTACAATGTGTTGATAATGGCATGGTTAAGAGTGTTCATACACTAGTTGATCCCTTTGATGACCGAATTGATTCTTCTTGCAAGATCGATTTGTGTTCACCTAGTGTTGGCACTTGTGATTTGAATTATAGTACACTGTCATGTGAAAAGAGTGATCAAATGCTAGTTGAATTTAAGTGTGGTAATCATATTGTTGATTCTTGTGAGCCTGACATGCTACCAACTAGTATAAATTCTTGTGGTGATCAACTTGTTTGTAATAATGGTCCACTATTGATACTAATTGAGGGATTTGGTGATGTGGTTAATGAGCCTCAAATTAGTGATGATGTTGATAAAGTTGGTTATTTAAAAAAATGCAACTCTTTGAGCATATCTCTTGTTAAAGATCCGATTGCTTGTCTTGCTATCATGTGATTGAAAATGCTATTAAAGATGACATTTGTCTTTTTGAGAATGAGAATACATGCTCTATAATTGATTGTTCTCTCTTTAAATACGATATCTTATTTAATGATGATAAGACCATCCTTAGTTATGTGCCTACTGATGTGGAATGTAAAGTAGGTGATGTAGTTATTCTTGAGGGCTACAAATTGTTTGATAACCCACTATGGATTGATGACACTCTTCCCTGTGACAAAAATCTCTTATTGGAGGATGATAGTATGCTTGTTGGAAAGGATTGTTTTGAACAGAAAGGTGATACATGTTTACAAAATGCTACTACTTTTTTGAGAGTTCCAATATTTTGGATAATGTGCTTGATTGTGTTCTTGAATCTAATAGTGATCTTACATGTGAGAACACCTTGGATGAAGTTATATTGCATGACACCTTTCTTTACTATCTATCTGCATATGATGATGATGCTTGTGTTGAGAACATATCTTATGTTGGTATAAGTGCTAATGGGGAAAATGATTGTTTATTTGTCAACATTTGCAGATAATCATTTCGTTTGACCATGGTTGACACTTTAAGTGTGTGTGAGTTGGTAACAGTACCATCTTGGGAGCGGTTGTCTTGAAATAGAGGATCTTTTGAAATCTTTGGTTCCTTCATGATATCCTTATTTCATGATCTTTGGGATAGCCAAATACTTTGTGCTACATAAGAGGAATTGATCTTCATGAGAATAGTTGATGCTTGGTTATATCACAAGTTTGTTCATCCTTGGCATGTTGGTAGATTTGTTAACTCTTATGCTAACCCTCATATTATGAGGTCCTTGTGGTTGATTATCTTCCTTATGGTCATGTGAGGTGTTGATTCGTGGTCAAATCTTTTCCAAGGAAAAGAGAATGATGCAAGTCAAGCTTCATCAAAACTTTTCACACGAAGACGAGCTAAGGAGTTCATAAACTTTTCGTCGACTCGCTACTTTGGAGGTTTGGAGGATGCTTGCGGTGAAGGCATGAAGCTCTAGAACATGATAAAATGAAATTACAAGTCTCCACTTGAAGGAATACTTGGAGTAGGGAGAAAGGGGCTATGTATGCAAAAGAGATTATTCTTAAAACAAAAGTCTTCATGCCTAAGAAGGCCCTTGTTTGAGAGTGGCTCGTTTAGGCTTAGATTATTTGGATATTGATCTCTGATGAGTGATACTCTAGTAAGAGTTGAGGCTAGGGCCTTTATTGCTACCCAATGTTGATGGGATTGTTTGCTTGAGGATTCATTCTTATTCTTCTTGAGGGTATCTTTACAGAATTGGTGTTTTTTTTGGTTCAACTAATTGAGGTTTTAGCTTTTTATAGCTTTAATTGTCAATCAATTCCTTTACTTGTGTTTTCTTCTATCTTTAATTCTTGTTCTTGGATTTAAGGTTTCCATCTGCTATTGATATTGCATCACCCAACATAAAATATGGGCTTCGAAGTCTCTACTTTGCTTTGACATATGCAATGATAACTCTGATTCTGACCAAACTTGTCTCCTTTCCCATCATCCAAACCCAAAAAAGAAAACAAATATAGAAACCCTAAAAAGATGCATAATTTTGAAAGCCAAAGAAAGCGTTAATCCAGTAAGGAGAAAAAAAATGCAACAGAGTCATGTAACAGAAGCAGAGAAAAAAAATCAAACATGGGAAAAATATTAAATATGCTTCTAGAAGAGCAACTGAAAACCTCATTGGGTCCACGGAACTGTCGAGGGCATTGGCAATCTCCGTCCTCAAACCCGCAGGCTCCTTTCTCTTTGTCTGAAGGAATCTGACGAGGCCGCTGGCATCCATTCTCTTACAGTAAATCCTCAGCACTTCGGGTAAGCTTTTCTCGCTTAAATCCCCCAAACTCTCAGCATTCTCAATCTCCGAGATGGAAGCCTCCTTCATCTCCGTGATGCGAGCCGCCATGCTCGATTCCCGGTCAGGGAGGGCATTCTCGCGATTCTGAAGCTTCAGGAGGGCATCTTCGGTCTTCTCCTTGAAGGTTTTGATGTGCGTGTCGAGGGTTTCCGATTTCTGGCAGAGGGCCTTGTCTATGTTGGTGAAGTGGGTGGTTAGAGTTTTGTGGAGGTCAGTGATGGTGGTCAGTAGGGTCTGTCGAGCCTCGAGGTCGTTGAAGAAGGCATGTATCCGTTCAGGGTTAGTTGCGGTATGTGCCGCCATGGAATGTTCCAAAATCGAACCACACTTTCCTTCCTCAGAGTGGGGAGAAGGAAGATTAAGATTTCAGTGAGCGCTTGAAGAGGATAAGACAAAAAGGGTACTCATACAAACAAACAATAAGCAAAGCAAGGAAGAAGTGTGGCGAGTGGACTCTGAGCCCTTGTCGTTATTGGACCTTCAAATGTATTTATTGGGCCCTTACTAGGAACATAGTCCATTTACTTAAAACAAGACCCATAACCATATTATCCAAACATGTGCACCATTTTCTATTCACTTGAGTTAACAATAATTTGTTTGATACCTTTTGCTCGTAGACAGAGCTTCAGTTCGATTTTGAAAGTTATTCGTCGTACTTATCAGTTATCGATTTGTAGTATATTAAATTATTAAAGAATCATTGAGATATCTTTATCGGTTCGATTATCAGGTCAACCGTTAAGATCTCGTACAAAAAATCTCTTAAGTCATAAGTATGTTTAGCTAGAAAAAAGTGAGTGAAAAAGAGAGGGAGCATATAGAACCAACTCGGCTAAAATAATTAATTTTAATTTAAATTTGAATAACATCCCCTTCACTTGTCATCAACACCCGAATCATCTTCTTGCTAGGATACTTTATATATTGAAGCCTAAAGAATAATTTAATAAATTAGTATTTGGTTATTGATTTACCCGTTTAAAAAAATTGTCAAATCGATAATCAAACTAGTACCATAATAACTTGGGATAGTAAACCGATAATCAAGTTATTAAATCAATAATTAAATGGTTTGAGTTATTGATTTAAGTTTGCACATTCTTGCTTGTAGATAGTCTATTTTGATCAAATCAAATCATTTTTCGAGACATAAGTATTTGCTCTTGACTCAATTCTTCTTTCTCAATTATTCATACTATTATTTTTCTTGAGAGATCTATCATTATTTTCTTTTCAAACTTCATAAAAGTATTTTTATGAGTATTAGGAGTAATGTTATACAAAGTAATAGAACTTACCTTCAATATGACAGATTGTAAATTGTTCTCTTTCAATTGAAACAGTGCATAGTTGGCACCAAAGGTTTCTCATGTCATTAATCTCAAAACGAACACCGTGGAAATACATGTTGCTCAGCGAAAGAAAGATGACGGAGAGTTGACCGAAACGTGATTTCAAAAATGCGATATATAAATCACATTTCAGATATATAATCACGTTTGTTGATAGTTATTAATCGCAGTTTAGCAATGCGGTATATAAATTGCTTTACTGAATGGAGTTGTAATAGAATTTACTGAAGTAAATCGCATTTACTGAATGTGATTTTCACATTGCGTTCAAAGAATGCATTTTACAACTCGCATTCAGCAAACGCATTCGGCATTATAACTCGTGTTCTACGAATCGATTTACAATTCATTGTCGTGCAAATGCAATTTATAACCCGAATTCGGCAAATGCGATTTATAACTCGCATTCAATATATCACATATTTTAAACGACTTTATAACTGTTGTTGTAGCCTCAGAATATTTCAGTGTATGCTTCTTCTATTTATTATCTGAATATACCAAGAAAAATATACGGTCTTATGAGGCTAATATGAAATATTTAATCATGGGTGGGCAAGCTCTTGAATAAATAATGCTGCCTTTTGTGGCAATTTTCTTCGTCACATATAAGTATATTTTTTTCTTCACGAATAAGTATATTAGTGGCAAAGTGACTTTAGTCGTCAGAGATAAGTATATAAGACACCACAAAAGCTGCAACTTTCTTCGTCACAATTAAGTAAAATGGTCACCACCAAAGTAGCTTTTATAGCAGGGCTATTTTTGGTTTCCCTGTCGAATTTCGTCTCCCCAAGTAGGGGCACATTTATTGCTTAATTTTGGGGCACGTGAACTCCTGATCTCTCTATAAAACTAGATATTTTATATATATATTTTTAAAAATTGATATAATATTATCTGTTGGCTTTTATAATAAGGTTAAACGGTGCATTTAGTTTAATGTTTTGAGTTATTTAGCTAGAGGTCTAGGGATCAATTTTCAGTTAATACATTTTCACATTTTATCTTTTCGGTGCATCCATGTTATACAAATCCTAGATTCGCCTCTGCCCGCAAGAAGTCTCCTTTTTTGTCACACAGAGGTTGCATTTGGAATAGTTGTCGTGTGACAATTGTTTGAAGTAAGGATAATAAGTTTGGCTATTCTAACGTTTGATAGTTAAAAATAATATCATACTTCATGATTAGTAATATAAACGAGAACAGTAACAATTATTTAGGAAATTGATGCATTGCATGTGTGCTAGTACGTTAATTTCTAGCCAACGGCTGTGTTAATGCCGGACGTTGGCATGAGTAGATCTAAATATGTTAAAAAGAGTATTAAAGATCAAAAGCATTATGTGGAGAAATCATTGAATAGAAATGTAAAAAGCACATTTGGCAACAAAGAATACAACAAATCTTCATTGACCTATGGGCTCATTATCTTTTTCTTTGCCATTGGAAGACCAAAGGATATAATTCAGCACAAGAGTTTTGAAGTCAAGGAATGCCATGGTCTGTATTCAGCTATGATGAACAAAACTCATAAACAAAAGACAACAGGTTTCAGTACTTGTGAGCAATCAAATTCAATTTCTCAATAAGAAGGAAATATTTCATCACAATTCAATTGTCTTCTCAAAATTAACCCCGAATGTCAAATATGAAGCAGGAGCAAAGAGGGATGGGGGAAACTAAGGAAAACGGTATCAATCAAAAAATGTATAGCCTTGTCATAGCTCATAATACAGGACCAACCAATAGCATCTGAACTTTGATAGCATCAAAAGTCCCACAAGCTTATTCAAATAGTGGATGAAGATCGGTCCATAATAGCTATGTTAAGCTTCAATTGATAATAGTGTAGCTTGACAAAGTGCTATCACTTTTACTGAATCCAACTACCAATTTCCAAGTTAACACTCTCCAAGATTCCCGTAAATACTTTGCATGTCTTCAACATGTCTCTAACATCACTATGCCTGGTTATCAAAGAGAAAAGGGATTCTCAAAGCCAATGCATATCCCTAGTGAAATAAGGAATCTTCAACCTTGCTCCTTTTGTTCCTTTATGCGCACGATGCTTTTCAACCATTGCTTCCATGCAGCATCTTCCTGCTGCTCAATCCATGAAAGGAAGGAGCTATCCAGTAAGCAGAAGAAATTGACATAAAGGAGCTGATACCTAACTGGTATATAGCGGAAGTTGGCCACCTGGACAATAGGCCATATACCTCCCTCTAGTATTAAGGCTGGAAGAAAGTCTCTCTTCACACCTTCCACAACTTGAGAAGTATTTTTGCCCGTGGAGTAGCCCATATACGTGAAAAAGACAAGTAAATCTAGGGGCCCAAAGATTACACCATCAAGTGCTACTTTTGTAGCAACAAACCGCAGGGATTTAGGTTGCATTTGAAGACGCAGTCTTATGAAGCGATCCAACCCTTCATACCTAAAAAGATAATATAGTGAGATTACAGAAGTAAAAAATTTCCAGCCTTTTCGATTATAACTCAAGAATGTTACATTCAGTTGTCACAACATAACACTGATTTATTGAAAAAATAATACTCTAGCACATGAAAAGTTATTTCCTAGAGCACATCGTAACAAAATTTAACAGTACTCTCCAGCGACATAATTCCAATAGTTCTCTTTATTCAGTTTGCTTATTGTCAGTAAAGGTTTTGTCACCACAAGTTCAAGTACTTACGCCTGTAGATTCTACTAAACAAACTAGTGAAATTCTATCTGGCAGAAATCCAATATCAGGAAAAGAATTAGTCCCAGTCTGACCCAGATTTAGCAAACTATTGACATTTTATTTGGCAGGAGAATCCAATATCAGGAAAAGATTTAGTCCAGGTCTGATTCTGGTGTGGATTATGTTATGCCAAGTCTTGAAATAAATTAAGTAGATGCACTGAAGACCTCAGTTAATAAAGGGAAGAAGAGGGCACAAGTCTGAGTACTTGTTAAATCTATGAGAATCCAGAGATTAAGATAGAATTTAAGGACTGCATAGATTGAGAGCAAAATACCAAAAGGCATTAGTTTTAAACTAAAACTTCAGTATTTATATATAAAATGTTCAAACAGGATCCAAAATCTACTATATTCTACTTCAATGAAGTGACACAAATCAATAGATTAGACATTTTGATCGTGGTCCTTAGAGAGGAAATGAAGATACATCCAACAAGCCATAATAAAGTTCCAATGCTTCTTTGACAAAAGCTTTAAAGAGAAAGATGCGAAGGAAGACATAATTCCACTCCTAAACAGAAAAAATCTTACTGCTAACCTACTTAAAGTAGCAGTAAGCTCATGTTATCAGAAGCCAAAATAAGAAATCTATCTCACATTCTTATTTAAAATAAGGTTCAATCGTAGCAACACATATAAGCACCAAAATAGGAGTACATCCTTCTGTGGCATTACAAACTACATATGAAAGGTTGTGCAGATTTAGCAAGAACAGCAACAAATTTTTGAACAAAATATAAAGCAGAAAGTATGAAATTGACCTCACAATTACTAGTTAGTTACTGAGGTTTCCAATATTTAAGGATTCTAGATTGATATTAATTCACATCAATGCCCTATTTTGAGAAATCTCAGAGGAAAGTTGTGAAAGCCAAAAGGTCCAGTAAATTTGAGACTACATTTTTTACTTATTTGGTAAAGGAAAGAAGTATATTCTTATTACAGACAACATTTTGATAACAGTGACATAACAATGCCAGTATGCTGGACAGCCCCTTGAAAAGAAATGCACCTCATTAAGTAAGTAATACTAATCACAGAATACTACTCATCGAAGATTAAAATAAGGTCACTCCGGGAAGCATGGAAAATCAGTGACCTAAGCAGAAGCTAACATACATTGCAAATGAATAAAGAAAGGTCTACCAGAAGTGGCCAACGGGTCCAACAAATGCGAAGCCGAACAAGCTCGTTGTGGCAACTCGTCTCCAGTTGATTGCAAATTCTTTATCTTCATCCTGCAGTTAAGAATAATAACATTTCCAAATAATTAATATCAGAGGCAGTCAAAAGGGATAACACAGCTATTACATGAAAATCAGACTGCCTAAGTTCTTAAAGAGGAGATTCATGCAAACAACTTCAGTATACTAAACAACTAAAATAGAGAGGAATCAGATCTATCCAGATTTCAGCAATCACAAGAACAAACAAAGATTGTAGCAAAGGACAAAAAGAAGGGGGAAAGAAAAAAAGAAGAAAGAACTTAAAACGAAAATTGAAGGCAAACCTTTCCGCTTTGACTTTAACAAGTAAACATTGAGTAAGGGCCTGCTTGGTTTGGCTTATGGCTTATGACTTATAAGCCAAAAGCCATAAGTTAGGATTTCTAACTTATGGGTTTTGACTTATTTTTGTTATATTGGCTTAAAACAAATGCTCAAAAGCACTTTTTAAACTTACCCAAACACTACAAAAGTGCTTAAAAGCACTTAAAATAAGTCAATCCAAACAGGCACTAAATGACACTCTCATCATTTCAATTTGTTTGTCTTAGTTATTATTTGGACAGTCAAAGGATATTTTCTTTGACCATAATTTTTTTTAAATAAACGTGGTGTCCACACCGGCTTGCGCGCACCACAACTAATTCCACGGAATACCTTCCACCTCCTGCCAGCAACAGGTACCAAGTAACTCTATCCACCAATGCTAAAACAGATGGAAAGAAATCACACAGTATTTTTGTCTCTGCAGGAATTTGAACCTAAGACCTCATGGTGCTCAATCCAATTCATTGACCACTAAGCCACATCCATGGATGCTTCTTTGACCATAATTATTTCAAATACTTTCTAAAAAAAATTTTAATTGCTAACTATTGTGACTTATAGAACTTTTTATGTAGTTTCTCAATATGAAAGTTTTATATTTAAAAGATTGAAGATTCTATGTCTGAATTCACACCGAACATTAGTTAATTTGACCCTCGTACTCCAAATCAAGCCAAACAAATTGCAACAGAGGGAGTAGTTGTGTATCAGTAACACAAGAAAAAACACTTATTCCTTCATTTTGCTCCTTCTCTATTAATGGAAACAGAAACACTCAACCACTTCTAACATGCATAATAAGCTAATTCTGAATCAGCATTGCACTCGTCAGCAAAACTCAGAGTGTTAAAAGCAGGATTTAGCCCTTAAGCTAGGTGTTATCTAAACTAGCTGCTTCGTCTTGCTAAGGCAGAGCTCCAGTGCACACTCCAAAAGATAAGGCATGTGTCCCAATTAAAATCAGCCCACTATTGCTTTTTTACAAAATAAAATTAGGTTAAATCACAAAGCTTGTACGCATGTTTTGAAAAAGGCAACACCAAACAACAAAATATAGCGGCAAAATGTTTTATTGTTACATAAATAACAAGGTTAATGTGTAAGAATATGAAATTAGAAATTTGGTATAACAAAACTAGTTATTAAGTAGGATATTCCCAGAAAGGACAACAAAACTAGTCGTAAACTCATTAGAAACTTAAAATTGTATTGTTGTATGTGAATCCGAATTTACAATGGTTTTAAGTTTAGTTGACATGGGTTTCACCTTATATATATTTAACTTAATTGTAGTTTTTCAATCCAATGAATGTCGTTTGTTTTACAGTTATATTTGTAAATTATTCCAAATCCGTTGGTCTTCAGTAAAGCAAGTGCTTTAACCTAAATATACCAATGCACTTTTCTACATTTTCCACCTTCATAATACTGACGAACTATGGGAGGGCCCAAAACAATGAATGTGGATACCACCAGCCTTTTTTTGTTCACGAGTTGAACAACAATGAAGTTCTCCTGAATAATACCTTTGACTAATTCAACTTCAGAAATTCCTATCTATAGTTTAACATACATTCCCATTCAATAAAAGAAGGAACATAGGAAAATTTAAATATTTTGCCTCGTCAATATTTTTTTGAAGGGGACAACAACAACATACCATTCCAATATGTTTTTAAAGGGGACCTCGACAATATTTCCTTTTGAATTTTTTTTTCATGAGAAATGCATCTATGAGCAAAATTTGGACAGAGAACTTGTGGAGGGGTTATCCTGATCTTCTCTATATCGTTCCAATTTTATAAGATGTCCCCGAAGGGACAATTTCCTTCTGAACTTCCTCAAAAGCATTTTTTGTCGTTTAATTAGATAATGAGAGTGACAACATCTTGGACTATTTATTTCCTTGCCATGGAAAACCCTTCTCAACTTGCCCAGGTGCTTTAAGACTGAAGCAGGGGCAGGAAAAATTAACATTGTGAACGTGGGAAGAGCTTCAGAACACTATTGATTAGAGTGACTCTTCCTGTCTTCCAGTCAAAAAGAGTATTGATGATTCCAGTTTGATAATTTTTTCTCCATCTTTTAAAGAACCTAATTCCAAATGGTCACTTAACTAAGTTTAACCCCACAAAGGAAGTCCCAGATACTTTGTGAGAAGAGAACCAATATCGCATTGTAAGATACATGCCAAACCATGAATATTAGGAACACTGTTGACAGGGAATATGGAGTTTTTTGCAAAATCCATATGAAGACCCGAAACAGCCTATAAATGATCATTAATCATCCAAACATTTGTTAGCTATCAAGGACACATCAGTGATATTTCTCACTTAAGAAAGCCATCCGCGAGGTGTTGATCAACTTAGGTATCACCATTTTCAATCTGTACAGCAAGATCTTTGGAAATTATCTTATAAAAACTCCTATCAAACTGATAGAGTAAAATCTACAAGCTCCTTTAAGGCGCTCTTCTTTGGATGAGAGCAATAAAAGAGGAATTTAAGCTTTTCTCAAAATGCACCAAACTGTGGAAATGATTTATATAGCCCGCTCAAGTCTCCTTCAACTGTAGACAAACAGCTTTTATATAAACCCATGGAGAACCCATCCGTTCCCGGTGCCTTGTCACTATCAACTCTTAATAACCGCAAGAATCTCCTCTTCAAGAAAAGGTCTTTGATGCCAGTTAGCTTCTGAAAAGTTGGCATTTTTGCCAATTTATGCTACTTTTTATGATAAATTCATTCCCTGCTTGCGAGATTAATGGACTAATAATTGTTCGAATGATTTAACTTCAGGTTTTGGGAGCCTTTGAAGAGCATAAGGATTAAAATAGCTTCAAATACTAGAGGAAATTGGCCCTGAAGGTCAAAATTTGAAGAAAAAGTGGCTAAAAAGCAAAGAGAAAAAAAAGCTTCGTGGGCCACGTGAGTACTTGGAGGAAAGGAGAATCAAAGACCTTGTGAAGAAGCACTCTGAATGCATTAGCTATCCAATTTACCTCTGGACTGAGAAGACAACTGAGAAGGAAACCAGCAATGATGAAGATGATGAACCCAAGAAAGAACAAGAGGGTGATATTGAGGAAGTGGATGAGGATAAATAGAAGGAGAAAGGCAAGAAGAAGAAAATAAGGAGGTTTCTCATGAGTGGCAGCTCATTAACAAGCAGAAACCTATCTGGTTATGCAAACAAGAAGAAATCACAAAGGACGAATATGCCTCTTTCTACAAGAGCTTGACTAATGACTGGGAGGACCACCCTGCAGTCAAGCACTTCTCTGTTGAGGGGCAACTTGAATTCAAGGCAATCCTCTTTGTACCTAAGAGGGCTCCATTTGATCTATTTGACACCCGCAAGAAGATGAACAACATCAAGCTTTATGTCAGGAGGGTGTTCATCATGGACAACTGTGAGGAACTTATCCCCATTCCCCGAGTACCTTGGATTTGTGAAGGGTGTTGTTGACTCTGATGATTTGCCCCTTAATATCTCCCATGAGATGCTGCAGCAGAACAAGATTCTCAAGGTCATTAGGAAGAACCTCGTGAAGAAATGCATTGAGATGTTCAATGAGATTGCAAAGAACAAGGAGGACTACAACAAATTCTATGAGGCTTCAAAACACTTGAAGTTGGGAATTCATGAAAGATAGCCAGCGATATTCTCCACCAAGAGTGATGATGAGCTGACAAGTTTGAAAGATTATGTAACCAGGATGAAGGAGGGTCAGAAAGACATCTACTACATCACTGAAGAGAGCAAAAAGGCAGTCGAAAACTCACCATTCTTGGAATGCTGAAAGGAAGCAGTGGAATGTTGTGCAGCTGGCAAGGCCCCAAGCCCTGCCAGTTTCACGTTGGCTTTCTTCCAACATTGTTGGGGTAACGGGAAGAGTAAAGCTATGCAGACCAATGATGAGTTCCAGGAAAGAAGGGAGTTCGAGAGGAATTCTTTTTTTTGGATAACCGTGGTGTCTGGGCCAACTTGCGCGCACCTCAACTAATTCCACGGGATACCTGCCACCCCCCACCAGCAACAGGTACCAAGTAACTTTGTCCACCAAGGCTAGAACAGATGGGAAGAAATCACCTAGTGTTTTATGTCTCTGCTGAGGTTTGAACCTGAGACCTCATGGTTCTCACCCACTTCATTGACCGCTAGGCACACCCTTGGGTGCAAGTTCGAGAGGAGTTTAAACGCTTCTTTCATTGTCAATATCCCTAAACGAGAAGGGGCTATGAGTATAAGCGATTTAAGACCTATTAGTCTAGGGGAAAGCATTTACAAGATTTTATCTAAAGTGTTTTCTAATAGACTTAAGAAGGTTTTTGAATGAGAAGGTTTCATCTTCACAAAATGATTTTGTGGAAGGCAGGTTTGGATGCAACCTTGGAGGCAAACAAGTAGATTCAAGAACGAAACAGTGTGTACTTGGAGTGTTATGCAAACTTGATCTTAAAAAGGCTTATGACCATGTAAACTTGAAGTTAATTGACTTCATCTTGCTAAAGACGGGATTTGGAGAGAAATGGAGAAAGTGGGTTAGTTTTTGACTTTTTGTATATCCTCAGTGCGTTACCCAGTTTAAAAACGAGTCGGTCGTAGACAATTATTGATTGGATAGGTACAACCAATCCATTCTAACTAGAAAAATAAAAAAATTTGCATCACATTTTTTTTTTATAATATCCTCCTTGAATTAGTACTGGGACGCATATATCAAAAGCTTAGTGTGAAATTTGAATGAGATATATCTTGCTTTTTTCAAGCTACTCAGTGTTGGTGAAGGGTAAACTGTGTGTTTTTTTTGGTAGTTCGAGAGGGTTGAGGAAAAGGGACCCTTTGTCACCTATGATCTTCATACTGGTGATGGAAGCTTTGAGTAAGATGATGGATAGAGTAGTGTCGGGAGGACATATAAAGGGATTCAATGTTGCAGTTCGAGGTGGCGGTTCCTTATTGGTCTTTCATCGTTTATTTGTGGACGACACCCTAGTTTTTTTGTCATGCAGATGGGGCTCAGTTGGATTTCCTAGGTCAAGTGTTGACTTGGTTTCAGGGGGTGTCAAGCCTCAAAATAAAACTCAAAAAATGCGAGATCATTCCTTTTGGTAAGGTGGACAACATTGATTTGCTTGCTCAGGTTTTGCATTGCCAAGTAGGGACTCTCCCTACTACATATCTGGGTCTACCTCTAGGTGCCTCAAACAAGGACTTTAGTGTGTGGAATCTGATACTTCAGAGGGTCGAGAAAAGGCTTGCAGATTGTCAAAAAAAGTATTTGTCCAAAGGCCAAAAGAAAGTGCTTATTAAGGGCACTTTATCAAGCATCCCTACTTACTTTATGTCCTTGTTTCATGCCCTTATCAGTGTTACACGAAAATTGGAGAGGCTTCAAAGAAACTTTCTTTGGGATTCCACCGGACGGGTCAAGGAAGTTTCATCTAGTATGATGGGAGACAGTGACTACTCCTAAAAGTTGGGAAGGCTTGGGAGTTAAAGATTTGAGGGCCTTTAACAAAGCTTTGCTAGGGAAATGGTTGTGGAGATCCGGGAGGAGGTCCAATCTTTATGCAAAGAGGTGATAGTAGATAAATATGAAGTGATGGAAGAGGGTTGCAGAACTAATGATATCATGTTGCCGTTTGGGTGTGGAGTATGGAGGAATATCACGAAGGGTTGTGTAGATTTTTATGGAAACATCTCTGTCAGGGTAGGAGATGAGAGAAGAATAAGTTTTTGGGAAATATATGGTGTGGAGATATGTTGCTAAAAGATGACTTTCCGAACATTTATAGAGTATTTATCAAAGGGAGGCGGTAGTACATCATATTAGAGGGGCACAAGGGGAGGAAATGTTTTGGGATTTAAGGTTCAGGAGGAATTTTCAAGATTGGGAGGTGAATGAATTTCAAAGGGCCCTATCGATGGGGAATAATTGTGTGTTTTCTTTCAAGTCATTTTATGAGAAGCTCTTGGTAACGAGGAGGAGGTTTTACATGAAAAGTCAATATGGATTCCTAAAGAGTCGAGGAAGGTGTGCTTCTTCACATGGTTAGCTGCTAGAGGAGTGATTTAACAAATGATAACCTCAGGAAAAGGAAGATTGTTTGTATTAGTTGGTGCAGCATGGCCACAAGACTATGGTGGGATATGTTCAATTGGTTTGGTTACTTTGGTATGCCTTGGTGATGCCAAGATTTGTGAAGGACTTGTTATTTTGTTGAAAAGTTGGAAGAAGCGGGAGAAAGAGCAGGGCTGGAATGTTTCTCCTCTAGCTTTGATGTGGATCATTTGGAGAGAGAAGAATAGGAGAGCATTTGAAGGAGTAGAAATGAGTTTTGGGCGGTTGAAAAGTAGTCTCTGATCCCTTGTTTATTTTTGGTGCACCTATGTAGTCCCAGGATGTATAGAGGATTTGGGGTCTTTTGTAGACACATCAGGTTCTTTACTTCTCGGTATACTTCTGGTATACAACCGATTTTGGCTTTTTGACTTCTGAAATAAAATTTACCTGATTAAAAAAAGGAGTGACAAATAGGAAAGTATTAGTAACTAATTCTTTATCCAAAAAACAATATTAGTAACAATGAGCTCAATGCTCATTCATTTGACAAGTCACAACTTTGTTGCGGGCTGACCTCCTGGATAAGAGCATGGAATGAAAGAATACTCAAAGGAACAAATCCACACAGCTACAAGAAGCACTATGAAAGGATTTTGATTAAGGTTAAATTAGAGATAAATGGTGTAAATATGGATATTGAGAGGACAGTTGAGATTTAAAATCACTAAGTATTAGAAGGATTTTGTTTTCTCAGAGACCAGTCACCAAGGTCAGAAACCATGAATCCGACACTTCTAATTGGAGTATCTGCAAAATGGAGCCTTACAAGAAGGAAGAGACGAATGGTTAAGGATATATCACTTAGACCAAGCAGTATGCTAAACTCTTCCACTATTGTAGTACTGTGACAAAGAAAATTATTAGTGGAGAAGGATTTTATTGCTAATTAAGGTGTGGGAAATGGATTCCACTTTCACTAGTCTGTCCTTGAAAAGGCTTACTCCTTCAAGGTGATGGAGTGCAACTAATATATAGTCCAATTAATATAAGAATGTCATAAAGCCTGTATCCTGATGGATTAAGTGATCTATGTCAAAACAACTTTGGATTTTTCATAGTGCTCTCTTTGGTATGCATATTCTTGTGGAAGAATTAATCACTACAATAGTAAAATAACAGTCCGATACAAAGAAATTGGTGTCTTGAACTTGTAATTGAAAAGTATTCTGAACCCGTATCTTGGGGTTTTCTTATAAGGTTGTCAAGAGAGACTATTAAACAAAGTGAAAGAAGCATGCCTCTGACAAAACAAACTCAAAATTTAGCACTTATAAAGATTATTAGTGTGCTCAGATGAAAGAGGAATAGCAATAGGACAGAAGATAAAAGAGGAAAGGTAAAGGAAAATTTGCCTGTTCTGTTAGAAAGTGAAAGAGGAAGAAAGGAGGAAGTAGAAATCACATTTCCAAACACCTTGAGGAGTAGGATTAACACTAGGGAAGTAAATTATTTAGCCCCATCCCTTTACCCTTCCCCTCTTCCTCCTTCAACGAAAGATGGGTAGAAGCAACAAAAAAGTTCTAGCAAGATGCTACGAGGCCGCAGAAAATCAATATATTGGTCCAGACTAACTAACGTGTTGCTATTACACCAGGAAAACGGATTATGCAAACAGTTATTCGTGACTCTAGAAATGTGAATCATATGCCCTTCAAAACATGCTTTGTTCCTCCAGCCATAAGGTCCAAAGGATGCCATGTGTGATGGTCTTCCAAATCTGCTTCAGCCCTTCGGGTTCATTTCACTCAGGTATCCAATAATTTAATTTTTAGTCCTCAGTCCAACCTAGCTAAAACTTATTATTAATAATACATTTATGGGACGAATACTCCCTCTCCTGTTCTTTCAAAGCTGCCGAATGAATTGATATGATCAATGTACAAGGCGATTATTTTGGAAATGAATCAACGCCAAAAAATAAGCCCTTCTGATTTCACAGCAGAGCAAACACATAAATATCCAGAAACCAATTACTAACAGAAACAACAGCAAATCCCCAAATGCCTAATTGACAAGAAAACAACCCCATATATAAGAATGTACAAAAGAAGCAAAATGCAAAAATAGGATGGAAAAAAACAAAAGAAAAGAAAATTAGGAACTTACAGGAGGAAGATGATGATGGTGTCTCTTGGCAGTATAGTGAGTGACGGCTTGAGCAGCTACGTCGCCGAGACCCCAAATCAGTCCGGAGCTGATGACCTGTGTCTTTACCGGATGTACTGCTAAACAATTTTGGTACCATTTCCACAGCCGCAACATGTAAAACACTATACCCAAATCCAAACCTAACAGAGAAAGCTTGTTTCTTCTTAATCCGCGCTCTCTCTCTCAATGTACAGACACAGTGAGGAGGATTTACGGGTGCTGTAATAGTGCGTCCTTTGACCCTTTTGACAAAAGATAGCAAATGGTTGAATGCTCACTCGCGAGAAAGCTTTTTGTTCCCGATGAACCAACCCCCCTTCTCTCTCTCTCTTTCTTCTGAAATTGGTCGCGCAATTTGAGGATTTTTTTTTTTTCTAATTTACTGTATCCTTCAATTTTTACGACAGTTATTAAATGCTTTATGCGTGTATGGTAATTGGATGGACGGACGGAAGACATTTCATATAAAATAAGTAATAATTTGATTCGCTCATATTTTTTTATTATAAAAATAAATTAAATAAAAAACAGGTTAATTTATGTCAATTGATATTTTCATGAGTAATTGATTTTTTTTTATATAATTTAATATCCGAATAAAATTCTACATAATCGATTTGGAAGTAAAATTTCACATTACAATTTATCTACATTATCTTCAAAGTGAAAATACAATTCACCAAGACCCGATCTGGTCTTGACTAAGAAAATGACCAAGAGATCGGGAGTCAGGTCCCGGATTGAGGTCTCGAGTCACGTCTAGATTCTTTGGGGGGGCGGGAGTCAAGTCCCAAGTTTGTGTTGGTTCTTAGGTTGGGTCCCTGTGGGGACACCGAGTTGGACCCCAAATCGAGACTCGAGTCTAATCCCGAATTAGATCGGGGTCAGGAATATGGTCAGATTCGAGACCACGGGGGTAGAGTCTCTGATTGAGTTAGGGTCGAGCCCCAAATCAGGATCACAACCTCGAGTTGGGTACCAAGTCAGGATCGATTTTTAGTTCGGGTCTAGGGTCTAATCCTGAATTGGAGTCGAATTTCGAGTCGAGGTCGAGTTCTAAACTGGGTCGGGTTAGAGTCTCGAGTTGAGATTGGGAACTGAGGTCAAAAGTTGGGTCTTGGTTTTGATCTCAGGTCAGGGTGAAGAGTCAGACCGGGGGTTTCATCTCAGGTTGGATCTCGAGTCAAGGTCGAGTTCAGAGTATGATCCCCAGTCGGATCCAGAGTAGGATCTCGAGTCGGGGTCGGGAGTCTAATCTAGAATTTAAATGGGGTCAGGGTTCAAAATTAGGATCAAAAGTCGGATCCCGGTTGGTATCCAAAAAACATTTTCTTTACTTTATGTACTGGAGTCAATTTTTTAAAGTGAATGAGAAGAAATCTATTTGTAAATTATTTAAGTCATTCAAACATGAAAAAAAAATTAAAAAATCTTCATACTAAACATAGCCTATATATTCCCGCAATTTTTAGATTTTATTCATATTCGTATAGGTCGTGTATTTTAATGGGTTGGGGAGTGATTTTTCAAATGGCAAGTTAGAAAGGTTGATAAAATATGAACTCATTTTGTTAGCACTACTGGTATGTAAAAAACTTACATGACCTAACTAATATTAACTAAGAAAAAAATTATTGTTTATATTCTTATTTGACTGTATTTTTTGTGGTTAGATACTCATGTATACATCGATGTATTTTTGTTGTTTGTATTCTTATATATGTTCCTATATTTTTTTATTTCACTTTGATTGTATTCGTTATACGAACGAATGCAGTGATATACATTGTATTCTTTGCACAACTGAATGAAGTTGGCACAAATTATATTCGTTAGCATGATAAATGCAATTGAGACGGGATGTATTCATTGCGGGAATGAATATAGTTGACACATATTGTAATCATTGGGCAAACAAATACAATAAGTACAAGTACCTGATAATAAATATTGAAATAATAGCTAATTTTGGCAATTAGCTTCCAAACTGTAACTAGAGATGACAAAATAAGCCCATAAAACCACAATCCGCTCAACTCGCTGAAGTTTGGACTGTAGGTCAATCTATTTATTAGCTCAACTCATTTTAGCCTATCAAAG
>JACEIK010001694.1:24789-81259 GCA_018107945.1 Datura stramonium | reverse complement strand
GATACCAGCTTAAATTGCTAAATAGGAAATGAATAATATTTTTTAAGTTTTTATTACTACTACTTTATCCTAAACAAAACGCAAGTGTTCTGGAGCCGAGTTTATGATTTATAAGCTAAAAGTTATAAGTTAGAATTTTTAACTTAATGACTTTTGATTTATATTGTTATTTTGACTTAAAACAAGTACTTAAAAGTATTTTTTTAATTTACTCAAATACTATAAAAGTATTTAAAAACTATTTTAGCTTAAAAGTCTTTAAAATAAGCTAATTCAGACAGATTCCTAGTAGTTTCTAAAATAGAAATAACAAGTGCTTGAAAAATATTTAAGACTTGGTTCAATGACGTAATTTATGAAGCTGATAATAGGGAGCTTCAAGTATCTAAATCAATAATCCAAGGCAATTGGGAGATGGATAATGATGTCACACATTGTATCGGAGCGGGATGGATGATGTGGAGGCTCGCGTACGGTGTTTTGTGTGTCAGTAAGTGCCGTTAAGCATCAAAGGTAAATTTTACAAAGTGGTTGTTAGACTGACTATATTGTATGGGTAGAGTGTTTGTCAGTTAAGAAAGTTCATATACGAAAGATGAAAGTAACAAAAATGAGGATGATGAGATGGATATGTGGGCATATTAGAAGAGATAAAATTAGGATTGAAGAGATCAGGACAAGGTGGGTGTGATCCCCTTGGGGGGCAAGATGCGGGAAGGGAGATTCATGAGATGGTTTAAACATGTGCAAAGGAGATACTTATATGTCCCAACGAGAAGGTGTGGGAGGTTGGCCGTGCTGGGCCTGAGGAGAGGGAGAGGTAGCTCAAAAAATCTTGGAGAAAGATCATTAGGCAGGACATGGCTCAGCTCTCGTTTACTGAGGACAGGACACCTGAAGGAGGGTGTGGAAGTCGAGTATCAGGATAGAGGGATAGGAGGTTATCGAGTGATTTTTTTGGTCCAAGAATATTAGTTTCATTCTTAAATTTGTTTATTCTTAAATCTCTAGTACTGCCTGTTTGTTTCTTCCATTCGTTTATCTTATTATCTTGTTGTTGTTACTGCTTCCTTTTCATCTATTTTTGAGTCGAGGATCTATCAAAAATAATTTTTCTACCTGAAAAGATAAGAGTAAAATTTGCGTACGCTCTACTGTTTCACCTTGTGAATATAAATTGGAATGATATCGTTGTTGTTATTTGCTTTTATAAAGTGTTTTGAAAAATATTTAAGAGAAAATCATTGTTTTTAAATGCAATCTGATTTTGACACATTAAGTTGATTTTCGAGAAAAAACAAATTTTATAATTTTAGAATTCCAACAAATTTATTGCAAAAAATTAAGATTGAACTTATTCTGTGTCATTTGGTACGTGAGATAAGGATAACAATCCCAAAATAAAATATAAAATTATTTTATTTTGTCTTTGGTTATGAATATCAATCAGTCTCAGGATTATTTTATATATCTCATTACTTGTACTAAAATGGTAGGATTATCTATCTCATATAGAAGGTGAAATAACTAATCTCATGGGATATCCCAATCCATGAGATATTCTTGTCTATCTTATTCTGCAGTCCCAACCACGCAGTTGTTAAGTAATCTAGTGATTCAAGAGTCGAATATCATACCCATAGAGACTTGTTTTGTTGTTTATCATGTTCAATTATTATATATTAATCAAACAAGTGTTTTTCACCACGAGTTGATTTTGTTTATTATAATCTACTGCAGAAAATAAACTAAGTAACTATTTTAATAATTATTACTATCTAGCATGGGACATTAGGATTTAGCTCAATAAAAAATGATTTTCAAGGGTTATGGCTCTGCTAATCTTCATGTTGAGCATTCACTTGAATGGATTTTGATTATCTACTCATGAGTAATTAGTTAACAGAAATTACTGTGACTAGGCGCGCTCTCTCGAGCTCGTAGCCCTCCTCCGTTCCATCACCTCCACATCTATCTCTCAAAGCGTCAGTAATGTGAAGAAAATGCTTACAAATTTGTCGTGCACTAACCAAGTAAGATGATTTGGTATATCTCTATCCTAACCACAAATTAACCCCCTATGTAGGGTAAAGATCATGCTCGACTTAACCTTATTGCATGTCATAAATTCCCTCTCTAGAGTCCAATCCAGAGATCAAAGATATGCTCTATTGGTCATGAAAATATAAAATAATTATGCTCAAGATTAAGTAAATAATTAATTATATGAGCCATAGCCCGACGACAAATATTTTAACAAGTAAAACATAAAACAACAATCATGCAACTATCATAATCCTAGAACAAAAAGGTATTAGTCACTCATCTTCATACAAAATATCAAAATAAAGTTATTATGCTTACAAACATCTATGAAAGATGAAGAGAAGTAAAAATCAAAAGATTCTATGGCTCTATGTACTCCAAGGGCTAAACCTTGCAAAAGTATATTTGAACACCTTCAAACACATTTTACGGGCAACAACTATTTTGTTCAAACATTTTGAGGTAGGGCTTGGAAAAACAATGGATATTGAGCTTGGGTCTTCGTCTACTATTAAGGCGAGTTGTAGTGATATTTTAGTGCAATTACTACTCTTTAATGCTAGCNATTTTTCTCATAAATGAGAATTTACGATTTTCGCGATTTTCGGTGTATCTAACACTAGAATTTTTGAAGTATCTTTATATTTTCGAGAAAACTCCAAAAACACCCTTCTAAAAAAAAAATTCAAAATTTATTTTTAAGAGGTAATCCCACTACTCAATCTTTATATATTTGCGTATAAATGAGTATATAGAAAATTATTTAGAGTAAAAATTATGATTTAATTAAGGTATTGGCTGAACCATAGAAGTGGGTTTTGTGAATGAAATTGAGCAATTAGTAGGGATGTTGAATAGTGACTTGATGGTATTGGATAATTAATGTAGTATCATTAATGACCTCAAATGCAATTCAAATGCTAAGAGTGAAATTGATTAAGGATATAAGAACCGAATGTGTGATTTGAGATTGTTGAAAGCTTATTGCCAACTTGTGAGTCTTAATGGAAATAGACAAATATGTTTGGACATGTTTTTGATGTGATTGGGGTATCTAAATATAGATCTCGACTTGTTGGCGACATTTGAGCTTTTTAATCAACTTGGAGCTTGAAGTTGAGGAAAGTTAACCTTTACTTTTCTTGAGGTGTTTTCTCTACATATTTACGAGTAAATCTATATATTTATATAAAGGAGAGACTTTAACCCGATGACGTGACATGCTTCATTGATTAGAAAAGCTATTTATCTTTTTTTCTATTTTTTTGCATTTTTCTCAGATTTTTAGAGTTTTAATTCTATTTTTCTTTATAAGATGCTTTCTTGAAAAATCAAAAGTCATTTTCACCAACTCATATTCATTACACCATACCACTTTTCCATCTTCTGCACTTTCTCAACAATTATAATATTTTTTCCGCTGTTATTTTTTTCTCAAAAGGTCTTTTCTCTTTGTATGAAAATATATGTATTCTCTATTTTCAATGGAACTTTTTAAATGATTACCACTAACTTCATGTCTTTTCATCTATTACTCATGATCTAGATTTTAATATCCCCAACAACCAAACAACAATTAAAAAAATTTCAATCGTATATGTCGGTTATAATAAAGTCGGGAGATATCCCCAACAAGCAAACAATTAAAAAAAATTTCAATCGTATATGTCAGTTTATAATAAAGTCGGGAGATTTTTCATACATGACTAGAGTGTCTTATGGAGCAAATGTCAAAGGTATGTTTGGGTCTTTGCAAATTTCTGTCTATTTCTTAGATGACACTTCAAATCTTAAAGGATCAAATCTACTTTTCGATTTCTTAGGTTTTAAATTTTGTGAACTAATTTGTCAATCATTACAATTTATTTGTTATGAAGTTCGTGGTATTATGATGGACTTCTCATTTTACTATTTTTTTGTAAAATTACCTTCATTTTTTGATCATCCAAATAATTTTACGGATTTGTGAAAACTTGAGGATCTCAAAAATGGATTTTGAAATTGAGGGATGACTTGAAAATGAAAAAAAAAAGAAAAGAGAAGATAACTTTGTGTCTCTACCAGAAGCTTCAAATTACATGTATATAGGGCCCAAAAAACATTAAACAAGTCAGAAAATTGTAATTTTATTGTGAAATACATGTATTCTCTTTTTTCTATGGGAGTTTTTAAATGATTTACCATCAATTTCATGCTCTTTTTATCTATTACTCATGATCCAAATTTTATGCTTTTATATCCCCAACAAACAAACAAACAAAAAAAATCTTTCAATGGTATATGTTAGTTTATAATAGAAGTTGAGAGATTTTTCATACATGACTAGAGTGTCTTGTGGAGCAAATGAGAAAGGTGTGTTCAGGTCTTTGCAAAATTTTGTCTATTTCTCGGAATGACGGGAGTTGATTCCATTTTCTATGAGCGAATGAGTCCACACTTATTTATCATAAGAAAGACCTATTCATAATAATTTAAGTTTATTCATTCTGTCTTTCTTTATGAATTTTTTGAATCTATGGATAAAATAAATACGATAAAAACCAATATGAATATTATAAGACAATAGAAAAATTGTTCGGATCTTTGCAAATTTTGTCTATTTCTTAGATGACACTTCAACTCTTAAAAGAGCAAAACTATTTTTCGTTTTGTTAGGTTTTAAATTTTGTGGACTAATTTGTCAATCATTATAATTTATTTGTTAGACAATTCATGGAATTATGACGGGCTTCTCATTTTACTATTTTTTGTAGAATACTTTCATTTGATCATATAAGTAATTTATAAATTGACTACTACTTGAGGATCTCAAATAAATTTTGGGATTGATGGATGACTTGAAGATGAGAAAAAGAATATCTGCGTAATTTTTCATCCAACTTTTGTGTCTCTACCATAGCTTCACGTTACATGTATATAGGGCCCAAAAAACTTCAAACAAGTCAGAAATTTATAATTTTGTTATAAGATACATCATATTCTCTATTTTTTATTGGAGTTTTTTTAAATATTCTTGTCCGCCCCCGAGAACTAAGTAGGGCGCAAGCTGGCACTTTCGATTCATGGTGACGAGAAGCCGGCTATATAACATCTATAAATATAACACTAAGGCCGACCACGCCACTTGTCACAACCAGCAGGGATAAATCTTTGGGCCAATAATGCCTTGACAATTATAAATATGCAACACGAAGCCGACAAGGCCACAAAGCTAAGCGATAAAAAATCAATACGACTAAATAACCCATACTACTAAACAAACTAGTCTACATTAGCCTCTACGAGTAAACAAGCCCAAAAATGCACGGGACGGGCCCGGCCTACCCATCTTGTACACAAAAGCGAAAAATAGTCCACACCGAGACATGACTCACAGAAGAGAGGAGCATACCACTATTATGCGAAATCTGGCTCTATTCGTTCGATGATGCGAGCCTCGGCTTTGTTACCTATAACACGATTGCGGGAAGGATCCCAAGATGAAGGACGTCGATGCGAATAAAATGTACTAGTATGTAAGGCTGAAAAGCGTAAACATGTAAGATAAAAATTATAACTAGGCACGAAATAAGGAGTAGTAACAACCTTAAATACAGCAAGCGACAATAACTCATTATTGAAGTATAAATGCAACCATCTAATGCACAACAATGACTATAAGCGAAATGTCGAGAAGACAGCAGAGCCATAAAATCTATACAATCCATCCATCCGATTATACCACACCGGGATAAAAATAAAAATGCCTTCGACGGTGTACTATGCAGGGGTAAAAATAAAAATTCCTCCAGCCAGCATACCATACCGGGGTAAACTCCGTCCAGTAGGTGTACCACACCGGGGGTAAAATCAATAAGTCCTCGATAGGTGTAACACCTTTAGGGTAAAATCAATAGCTTAGACAAAATCATAGATGGAGCCGATATGGCTTATCTTTGAGACCAACTCAATACATACAACATAGAAATGACAAATATTAAACATGTGGCCTGCATAAGCCTCCTTCATAATGCATAAGCGGCGAGTACATATAACATGCAAAGCTAAAAAAATAGAACTTAAATGCATGTAGTAAAAACTGTATAAATCATAAGGAATACGGATAACCTAAGAGTTTCAGCAAAATTTGTGGATCGTCTCCCACATGGACATTAGAGCTCGAAGCCCGCTAGCTTGTCGTTGAGAGAGGTAGGGGAAATGGATTATGATATCTCCCTTGGCCTGACATATTTCTAACATACATAAGATGGAGACAGCCATAACTAGAGTAATCTAATTCGGTAGCTCGTTTACCCTCAATAGCTTGCGACGTCTTTACGTGGCTTAAAATTGTTTACACGTCCTCATCTCGGCTCTTTCACCAATTTCAGTTAGCAACCAGACCTTTAAACACATCTAACATCACATATATATACACATGACATACAGTAAGTACCATCTAACAATGCCCACGCTAAGGAATCTCCAACTCCATGTACAACTACGACAACAATCAACACAATATCACACTTTAGGTGTCTCACTTCGGCTAGGCATAATCTTAACATTTATCCTCAATAAAACATGAGACTTTGAAGCTTTAATGAATCTGAACATACTGCCTCAAGACTTTAAAATAGGTTTCTGTCTCATTTGATTCACAACACACGAGTCGTGCTTAAAAGAATGATAGACGGGGCGCCTTACGTACCTTTCTACGATGAACTTTTCTCTAGCCAATTTTCTATTTCCATGATCAGCCTTCAACCTCCTTAATCTAGTGGTTTATAGGCCAACAACAAGCTTAATCTATATAAAAACTGCAGCCAACATAACTAATCAAAGGCAGTCAAAATAACATACAACAATACAAGGCAACATCAACAACATTTAACCATTTTCTCGCTAATTTTTCACTAACTTTTGAGGAGAGAAAACAAAATTTTACCTTAATTTTCTGTGATTCTACCCTAAATATGAAGTATAATTCAAGCAAAAGAAACAGCCAAAAAGCCTAAGGAAAACGAGCAAAACTCAGCTAACAAACAGTCCATCGGCAGCTTACTTAGCTGCCAATTTCAGGCCCTTAAACTGTGATTTGGGAGGTTTAAAAGGGGTTAAATCCTTACCTTTTCTCCTAATTTCAACACCTACTCAAAGATGGATATATAGAAAGTCAAAATAGATTTTGAAACACAGAGAAAAACTTCTTCAAAACCTTGCCAAAGCAGGCTCAAAACAGCCCCTAACATACTTGTCAAGGTAATCTCCAGCTTATCTTGTGATTTTTCTTGAACTTTGCTTGATGTTCCTCCTTGATTTTCTTTGTCCTAGCTGCTGGAATTGATAGAGAAATGGAATCCTTAGCAAGCTGATCAGATTTAGATTTAGCTGTAAATGTTTTCTACAAGGGAAAATCAGATTTTAAAGTAAATAGGGCGGTGGAGGCGCTAGGGCGTCATGCAGCGTCACCTTCAGCGATAGTTCATTAAAATGCCCATAACTTTTTACTCCGAAATTCGATTGACAAGCGGTTTGATGTTTTGAAAACTAGACTCAAGGACCTTTAATTTGATAGGTTTGGGGCTTCTAATTCGTATATATTTAGAATATGGTCATTTAAATTGACCCTTTCTTATGAACTTCATATACTCTTTGGTTTTTTGATGCGTACACATTTCCCTTGACACGCATGAGCAATATACAACCCGTGCTTTTCCTAACCTAGCATAAAACATCAAATAGTTACCAATAAAAAATTTGGGGTGTTATATTCTCCCCTAGAACATTCGTCCCCGAATGAAAATTAATTTCACTTAATATGCATCAAAATAGATACTCGGTAACTTAAGTATCAAACACATACCTTAACATCATGTCGACATCGTAAATAGGTGAGGATACTTATTCTTCATTTACTCCTCAGCCTCCCAAGTCACTTCCTCGATGTTATTACTTCGCCATAATACTTTAGCGGCGGCTTCTTTGGTTCGAAGTTTCGACTTGCCGGTCAGAGCCTTAGCGGAACCTCGGTGTAGGTCATCTCCTCAGAAATTCGGACATCATCGATAGGCATAACACGAGTTGGGTCTCCTATACACTTCTGCAACATCGATACATATATCTTTTGGGTGAATTTCTTTGCTAACTCCGGTGGCAACTCCAACTCATAGGCCACTTTTCCTATCCAGAGATAACTTTCTGTGGGTCCAACATATCTAGGACTCAACTTGCCTTTTTGGCCAAATCGCATGACGCCTTTCATAGGTGACACTTTGGGGAAGACCCAATCATTAACTGACAAACTCCAGCGCTCAAGCCGGTGTGCATGCATAAGACTTCTGTCTGCACGGGAACATGCGGGAAGTCGATCTCTAATAAGTTTCACCTTGTCAATAGCTTCTTTAAGTCAAACCCCAGCTACGCACTGTGGGTCGGCCAGCCCACTAGTGACCTGCATTTTCTCCCATATAAAGCTTCATATGGAGCCATACGAATACTTGCCTAGTAGTTGTTATTATAGGCGAACTCAATCAAGGAAACATGATCATCCATTCCTTAAAATCTAAAACACGAGCACGCAACATGTCTTCAAGCGTTTGAATGGTGCGTTCGGCACATCCCGTCATCTAGAGATGAAATGCTGATGTGAGGTTTACCTGAGTACTTGAGCCTTTCTGGAAAGACTTCCAAAAGTTTTTTGTGGTAGGCACCTCGTCGAAATAATGGACAGAAGACGCCATGTGGCGAACTATCTCTCGTGTATAAAGCCTAGCATAATCCTCTGCAACATATGTGGTCTTAGCTTGGAAAAGAAGTGAGATGATTTAGTTAGTCTATCAACTATTACCCAGATAGAATCATGCTTCCTGCTCGTTCTAGGCAATCACAGCAATAAAATCCATATTAATCACCTCCCACTTCAGGCTGAAATTTATATATCCTTGCACCAAACCTCCCGAGCCTGCAGTGCTCCAGCGCTACTTTTGGCAATTGGGACGAGTCACAAGGCCGGTGATGTCCTTTTTCATGCCATTCCAACAATATAGCTGCCTCGAGTCACGATACATCTTTGTGGCTGGGTGTCTTAGATCTCGAGAATAATGAGCTTCATTCATAATTTTCCTAGTAGTTCACCCACATTAGGTACACATAGACGACCGCAGTATCTAAGAACTCCATCGGATCCACAATCAAATAGGCTACGCCACATTTGCGGTATCTTGTTTCTCGGTAAAGACTTAACTTTCTGCATCATCATATTGTAGATTGCCTTAACTTAAGCTACCAATGACGATGTCTATTTGTGTTTTTGAAAATAACACCCCATCTTCGGCATCCATTAATCAAATTTGTAAGTCAGCCAACTGCCGTAGAGCCTTCATCATTTCGATCTTGTCGACACGAATATGACTCAAGCTACCCTTAGACTTCGACTTAGCGCATGTTCTAACATTTGCCTTTTTGGATGATACAGAATATTAACGTCGCTAATCTTTCGGCTTAATTCTAACCACCTTCTCTGGCGTAAATTCAACTCCTTCTGTTGAAACAAATACTGGAGAGCTCTTATGATCTGTGAAGATATTCACATGAACTCCGTATAAGTAATGGCGCCAAGTCTTCAATGTAAATACCAACACACGGCCAACTCAAGATCATAGGTAGGATTAATTTTGCTCGTGCTTCCTCAAGCTTGTCTGAGGCATAAGCACGCGACCTTGCCGTGTTGCATCAGAACACAACCTAGCCCAACTCTCGAAGCATCTGTGAGCCACATAACCCTCGGCTTACCCTCTGGAAGGAGATCGGGGCCAGTCTTTGAAATCGGCTGTCTTTCAGTTCACAGAAAACTTAGCTCACATGCCTCTGTCCACTGAAACTTAGGCGCTTTATGAGTCAACTTTGTCAATGGTGCAAGCGATAGTAGAAACCTTCCACAAATCGCGATAATACCTGACTAACCCTAGAAAGCTACGAACCTCTGTAGGATTCAAAGTGCAGGCCAAGTTTTGATCATATAAGTAAATGAGTGTTTAGGTGTTTGCGAGATTTTTGTATATTTTTAGATCGCACTTCAACACTTAAAAGAACGCTTTACTTTTTGTTTTGTAGTTTTAAATTTTGTGAACTAATTTGGTCAATCATTATAATTTATTTCTTAGGCGATTCATGGAATTATGATAAACTACTCATTTTACTATTTTTGTAGAAAATTACTTTCAGAAGTTTTGATCATATATATAATTTCTGATTAGCGGAATTCGTGGATCTCAAAATAAATTTTGGGATTGAGGATGACTTTAAGATGAGAAAAAGAAGATATCTACATGTTTTTCATCCAACTTTGTATCTCTACCCGAAGCTTCAAGTTACATGTATACGGGGGCCCAAAAACTTCAAACAAGACGAGACTTGTGATTTGTTGTGAACACATGTATTCACTATTTTCTATGAGAGTTTTTAAAATGATTTACCATCAATTTCATGCATTTTTCATATATTGTTGCTGATCCAAATTTTATGCTTTTTATATGCATGAAACAATAAATTAAAAATCTTTTAATTATATATGTCAGTTTATAATAGAAGTCGGGAGATTTTCGTATATGACTAGAGTGTCTTGTGTAACAAATGAGAAAGGTGTGTTCGGATCTTTGTAAATATGTGTCTATTTCTTTGATGACACTTCAACTATTAAATATTAAAATCTACTTTTTGATTTTAGATTTTAAATTTTGTGAATTAATTTGTGGAGTCATTACAATTTATTTGTTATGCAATTGGTAGTATTATAGTGGACTTCTCATTTTACTATTTCTTTTGTAGAATTACCTTTAAGTTTTTTTTTGATCATATAAGTAATTTATTGATTGACAATGGTGAGGATCTCAAGTGAATTTTGGGATTGAGGATTATTGCAGAAGATGAGAAAAAGAAGATATACGCGTATTTTTTCATTCAACTTTGTGTTTCTACCGAAGATTCAAGTTACATGTATATAGGTCAAAAAAACTTTAAACAGTAGAATTTGTGATTTTATTGTGAGCAATATTCGCCTTCACTCAAGTTACATGTATATATTTTAGGTGATTATGTTACGAAAGATGAGAAGCCATATCAATACTTTTTGATTACAGTTATAAAAGGAGAATATTTCAATCCACGAATATGATTTCCTCTTGCTCTATGTTTTGTGTCTTTTTAATACTTTTCTCCTGATGTAGGAACATAAAATTACAACATTGTTTCACGTATACGAGTTGATCTCAAGATTTGCTTAATCGAATAAAATGATAATTTTTCCCAAGACAATACGATTTGGTATCTTATCAACTATATATTCTTAGAGTAAATTTGGAGATGTAACTTTTGCTAGTTTCCATTTAAAAAATTAAAATGTAATTGTTGAATTGTTGTTGTCTTTTTGTTTTTATAATAGATTTATATACTTTTGTTTTATAATCTTGTAGCGTGCTTGATGGACTATAATTTTCTGTAGTTACTTATTGTGGTAATATTACTCCTCATTTGAAGAAGCATGTATGTTTAATTATTATTTTTGATATTTGATTTTTGATGTTGGTTTTGATTGTTTGATTAGGAACATGAAAGGACAATGGAGAGAATTAATCCCACAAAAATTAGTAAATTGCTTAAAATGTTGGACAAGGCAATGACCTTTACGTATTCTACTTTTTTAGCATGATAATATATATCATTCTCTTCTTTTGCTTTTGTATGTTATTCATGTGGTTTTTCAATTCTTGTAGATCACCAATAATTTTAACCATAACCATTATTTTCATCCATTATTTTTCCTCCGTATCTCTTTATAGATTCTTAGTACTTATATGCTTGAAAATATTTGATGTAATTAAATACTTAATAATTATTCTTAACCAACTTGGGGTCATCTACCAGTATCTTACTTGGATACTTTTGCGGAAATTTAGGAATCATATGATATACTCATTAACTATGATAATTAAGGTGATCAATAAGATTTGAACTTCTATTAATAGAAACGAAGGGAAGTACAAAAGAACAAGAAGCGACTCTTATGGCAAGAGGTAAGTCTTTCATTATGTGCGCCAATTAGATATTGATGAAATATTGCTCTTATATTATTTTTAAAAGTTGATTTCCAATAAAAAGATTGGTGTCGTTTACATCCAGCTTGAGACGGAGCACTTAATTGAATCAGAATCAGTTTCAAAATCCAAGTTGGAAGAAGCTGGGATACCAATAAGTCTATCATAACTTTTTATTTTTCTGTTTTGTGTAAAGTATGAATTATATTAGTTGTATCTTCCCAGTTTAACGATAATGTAATGATAAATTATTTATTTTCAGTAAATAATGTCTCATTACAAAAATTATAAGCCCTTATCCCAAACATATACACAGAGACAATTATACGAATAGTTATCGTGCCTATCACTTTTCATTTATGATTATAACCTATGTTGCTCAGATCCTCCATAAATGCTATCACAATCGTGTTGGATCTTTCAAAAATATATAGCTTTTGGAGGAGAATATTATCAAAATAAAATAATATAGTTAGATTTATTGGTTCAATAATTATATCTTACAAATCTATGTAAGTCACAGTAAAAAAGTTTATCCCTTGAAGTTCTTTGTGTAATAGTTAATGAGTGGGCTCCTACCAGTATGCTCTTTTTTTGTAATTAGTAGATAATAGATCCTTTGCAAATTATTTATGATCTTAGTATATGTGTATATTTTTATTTTGTAAATAACTCTGCTTTTTTGCCAACATAAAATTTAATAGTCAAATATAATCTCTTCATTAATTGATTGAGATAAGTTTATTGCTATGATTTGTTATGGGATATAGAAATTATCTTAACGTCACGAAGTTGATATTGAGTTGCTTCACATGACTGCTTTACATTAAACAACTTTTTTTTTACATTTTAACTTCCAAGATATTTCATTCTATATTTATCTAATTAAGATATTTAAATATTTTCTTTAATTGGTAAATTCACATGCTTATTAATTGTATTTGATGATGTCATTTTTCATACATAAATAGTTAAAATGCTAAATGCGAACATCTCACTCACCGAAATGAATCCAAGCATGCACAAGTAAGGTTATGCAATCCATTAAAGTTATACATTGAATCTATTCAGGGTTGCATATATGTATTCTAAAGTGAAAATATGAAATGTATGTGAGTATTTTATTGGCGTATATTTTCATCTTTCATAATTATATGGCAGAAGTGGATAGAGAATCAGAAAGTTCTAGCAGCACTGTCATTTTATTATTATTTTCAGTATTTATTTATTTGTTATGTCTTTCTCTGCGATAATATATAGTAATATTTTCAGATTTGGTGTATCGACGGTAGTGCAAAAATAATGTTAAAATAAATATTATAAGTATTACGTAGAAAATTACCTATTCATGGATTATGTATTTTCTTTTCCTAAACGAGAAAATGATTATATTTATGCTTTATTTTGATTTGTTCAAGATTGTTATGTCTTTTATGTATTGTCAAATTATTCAAGATTACTATTTTGAAAGAGAACAACAGCTAAAAAGTGTATTTTATTATTGATTTCTCATTTTGAGCTGCTAATAGATATTGCTATAAAACTTTTAATTTACTTAAAGGAATTTGATTGGTTTTAAGCTTTACTTTTCTCTTTATAAAAAATTGATTCAATATTTTTTCTGTTATTATTCTTTCTATGGAATTAATTTATATTAAATATTTAATTTTATAAATTTAAAATAAAACCCCTCGCAAATTGAAACAAAATTAATAATTATATATAGCAATGTGAGTCCATATTTATGAAACGGCGGCAGCAAGGTCTCTCATCTTATCATTTAGTGCATATAAACTTACTGGACTACCAAATTGTGTAGCACAAAATTTTCTGACTAATTGGTGACATGGTACTTGAAATGAAAATTTCTTTTAGTTTCTAGACTTAAATCGATGCTAAAAAATATGAAAATTGAATAAAAATATCTATTCTTTTGGCCAAAATATTTAATTGAAATTTTATTTGCTATAACTAATTTCTATTCATTAATATTTATGCTTCTAAAGACAAATAATTGAAAAAAACAAAAAAAACATTTGAGATAGTCAGTTATATGAAATTGGAAATTAAATTATGATTGATGGGAAGATTTTACATTTAATTTTATTTTTAAAGTTGAATTGGCTATACTTGTACATGATGATATAAGTGAATCTTGATATATAGTCATGAATCTATCTTTGAATTTTTGCATATTTTGATATTATTTGTATATTCAGGAATTAACTTAGGATAATTTTCGATTATCATCATAAAACTACATGGCGGTGTAAACGGGGACTCTATGGTTAAGAGCTCTGTGAAGTTCCCATGAGAGTTACTAGTATTGTGCTATAAACTAGCATGACTGAGTTGGTTGCTGTCTGCTATGAGCAACTGAACCGCTAAAGTTATGCTGAATGTCTGATGCCAGTAACATCTTTGATTCCACTTAGTTGAGTTTTGGATCTTGTATAAATCTTGCTATCAGTGCTCTCGGTGAAAAGAGTATAAAAAGGTTTGAATAAATTTAGTCCTAAGGAGTTGTTGATTTTGATTCAATTCATGAATTGAATTGGAATTTAATGATTTTATTTAAATTATTTTGTGAATGAAATTGGAAGTTCATAAATTTAATTAAAATAAATTTAAAGTTGATCTCTTTTATTCAAATGTTAAAATTTTGATTTTGATATTATCATTTTATTTTATATCAAATAATGCTTACTTTATTCTAATAATTATAGTTTTGTCTCATCTTTGAGTGAAGGAGAGAGAGAGTCAATGATACTTATTGAATACCGTAATAGTGTACTCAACCCTCTTTGACTCCTTTATTTTTATATTTAAGATGAGGCCGTGACGAGTGGACAGGGTTAGGGTGACTCTCTTTTAAGGTATATGTGGAGATGCCACTTTTATTTTGTAGTAGCTAGCACGTTTCCTCCTCCTCCTCCTTCTTCTTTTTTTGATGAAAATTGTCCCAAGAGTTTAATTCTATTCCGTTGTATAAGGCTCCATAGCTAGTTATGTTCGATTATAATAATGAGGTACATGAAAAAAATATTTATTTTAGTTACAGTTTACTATTTTGTAAAATAACTATTGATTTTGAAGTTGAGAATATTTCAAGATAGACTCGAGAATGTATAAAATTTTCAAATGGCTTCATGGTGGTTTTAATGCATATGGTCAAGGTGCATCATATGAGTTTTGGTTCATGCGGGTTGGATGTGTGTGTGGTGTCAATCGTGAATTTGAATGTGACAATGTCTTATAAATTCATATCAAAATAAGTTATAAATATGTATCAAATAATATAAAACGTGTAAATATACCTAATTAACATCAGCATATCAAGCGATTTTACATTAGGTTTAACGGTGCCTTTTATTCTGCAGCGAGACTTGCTTGACTATCGGTTAAAATCCTCCAATTTGAATCGTGACATTATGCTTTATGAAAAAAGATGAGTCTAATGAGGTTGTTTGACTTCTGTTTTCTTCATTCTAATTTTATGTAATCTTATTTCTTTCTTTTTATTTTTATTTTAAAAAGGAATAATTTATTTTAAATGTTGAAAATAATTTTATACAAAACTTTTCAATCTTTCTTTATGGGGACATTTTAAGACAACATTTTATTAGTTTTATAATCACAATATTATGATATACTTAACATTGTTCAAGTTTTAATTTTTTCTTAATTTTAATTAAATTACATGTTTTTTTTGTTTTTTTAATATTTTAAGTAATTAAAACAAAAGAAAGTATTATGTGATGTACTTCATATGAAGGCTAAAGAGGCTCTGTCTTGAAATTTCAAAAACTTTTGATAGTACATTGTCTTGAATAATGACAAAAAAGATCCATGTAAGTTTTAAAGCTTGAAATAGAAAACCAATTTTTGCTCGATGAAAATAAAGTAACTCAAAGATAAAAATTGAATCTTTGATAAGGCAGGTAAATTTTTGTAGATGGTGATCTAAAAGTTCAATAGTCTTTTAAATATTTTAAATAATTGTCAATTATTATGATTTATGCAACGGTACTTTTTACATAGTTTTTATATATATATAAATTGTAAAGATATGATATTTGATTAGGCTCTCCAACCCCAAAAGCTGGCTCACCAAGGAAGGATTGTCTATAAGTCATATAAGCCAAATATCAGTCCGTTCCGTGACTAACGTGGGACTTTAACCTACTCTAACATAAATTTCATTCAAAAGAATTTAAGATTTAGATATCCTAATACAATGATAGCAGGCTCATAGCTAACTTGTCGCCCCTTGTAAGCTTCCAAAAATACAAAAAAGTGGAAGTCATGCATTGTTTCCAAAGAATTATTAGTGGGATAATTTGTTTCTAAGTGTACAGATAAAGGTATACACTTTGAATTTTCACACAGAATATATGTAGAAGTATGACTCCTTTTAGTAGCTAACAAAATTCATCAACTTAATGAGTTTGTTATTCTCGATCTTTAATTACTTAAACTTTTAAATGAAATGATCAGACAATGTATAAATATTATTTCTACTTTTGTTCTTAAGTGTGTGTGTATATATAAAAGTAATGATACTCAAAAATATATGAGCAGTGGCCTAGCTATTTGTAGTAAAAGGTGGTCAATCAGGTATCACATTTATCGAAAAATTATATATTATATATATAAAATTATACGAAATATATAAATCAAAAATTATTTTTATACGTATATATTAAATATTGAAGTAAACCTAAAATTTCTTACTTCACCGAGATTATCATCAAAGGCCTAAAGCAAAAGCAATGGAGCACTCATCAAATTAATTGGTAGGTCATAAATAGATGAGCTCCATAGAACTCATGCTCAATTTCCATTATATATAAGTTCATTATAATTTGATATAACATATATAGTACTCTTCAAGACCTGATAGTATATCATGAAGCAATGTTCTGATATTCTAACATAAATATTTAGTGAAGTCATCAAAATGTGAAATTAAGAGCTCAGAATTATTTTTATATATATATATATTTTAGAGACTAAAGATGAACTTAAATGGAGCGACATAGACTCAGGCACGTCTTCAGCTCGAGTTGTGAGTTTGGAGGGTGTGTTCTTGGCGGTAAGTAGTCCAAATTAAACGCCGCCTCCCTTTTCATATCCTTATTTGGCGACGTTGACACTTTTACTTCTACATCCGATCTCGATGGAATGGTAACCCTAGCCATACTTGAATTAATCTTCTCATCCTGCAAGACACACCCCAAAAAATTTTAGATTTTCAAAATTTTATCAAGCAAGAAATGCATTATATATTCCTATAGTACTAGGATTTAAGTTATATATACAAGTGATGATACAAAATCTTGTTAGTTATCTGATTATTTAACATGTAATAGCAAGTTAGTTATCATATTACTTACACTATATATACTAGGTTGTTAATTACTTATACTTATGCTATTATAAGTAATCAGACTATGTAAACATTTTTGGGTGTGCATATAGAGCTTAAACTCAAAACAAAAATTAAACGAGGAAAAACTCGAAAATTTAATATAAATAGAAATGAAAGAAATGAATTACCTTGATAAGGACACCAAGTGACCGAGCATTACATGCATGGAATAGAAGGAAAATCGGCAAGAAGAGAGGATATAGTGATTGACATTTGAGAAGAAATATTGTACATTATATTGTTATTCTCAAATATATATATGAGGAATGCCAAAAAGATGCAAATATTTGGTTTTATTTTGTTTGTATGATGAGATTGATACTATTAAGAAGTAGCTAGCTAGCTTTAAATGCTGATTTTAGAAGGATATAGAGGTTTTGATTAGCACAATGGAACATGCAGATGTATGTAAGATAGGAAATAAGAGGCAAAATAGTGAATATAGGGTCTCAAAGACATGAAGATTTTCAAAGTGAGACTTCTGCTAAGCATATATACTATCAGCCACCAAATGATGTAGCTAGGTGGATTCGAGTTTTGAGTATGAAAATCTTAGTAGCGTTTCCTCTCAAATGGGGTTCTATGCGACATAAATTTGAATTAATTAAACTTCAATATGAATATCGAAAATATAAATATACATATATAAACACACACATAATCAAGAAAGAAGATTATAAAATAATATTTTTGAATTTTGAAAACATTGAAGATTTGTTGAAATTAAGTGGTGGACAACAAGTCATTGAAGTTAAGGAAACAAGAGAAACAAGAAAGCAAGAGCCTGTCATTTTGTTTCCTTCGAGGTAGCGCATGCCTCATTGCCCTTGTCCTATTTTTTGTGAAGCTAAACTATAGTAATTAATTTGGCTTGTGGTTCCTGGTTTTCTCGCAACTTTTACCTTGAAAATCTTACCAACTACTACTATTATTTTATAGTTTAAATTATACAGTGTTATAGCAAGGTAAACTGTGATGTTTCAATATTATAAATTTGATGCATTTTAATTAACAAGTCTTACTTGCATGTTATAGGAAAATAATCTTCCTCATATTTTCACGATTATGAATTCTATATTTTAAGAAGACTTATCTATCTGTTTTTGCAGGGTAAACTATCATATTTTTAAGATTACAAGTTTTAATTTTAAGGAATGTGACTTGACGGAGTAAAAAAAATAATATTGACAATGTATATAATTTAATTTATTATTTTATAAATTAAAAAGTTTAAATTCACATTAATAATATTAATTTTTTTTTTTTACATTGAGGTATCAGTCATTAAAAATACTGAGTGAACATTTGTATGTATAAAAGAAATTAGTAACTCAAAACATAAGCAAGTAAAAATATTTCACACTTATAGTAAATTTAGTAAATAAATTAGACATTCTATTTTAAAGAGTGAAAATATATTATGGTTCTTTGAGTTTCATATCTAAATTATCAAGTGTACTTATAAGTTTTTTGAACTAATTATATTAAATATTTAGCAAAGCACACATCAACTATCAATTGTTCACTTTTCCTATCTTAAAATATCACCATTGTATAGGTAGGAAAATAAAATAATTGATAGTTTAGATGTATTTCAATAAATATTTAATGATAAATCAACTACAAAATTTACACACTTAGAATACTTTAAGTGTATTTTTTTACCCTTGGCACTGTTTCAAAGGATAATAATGTCAAAAAAGTGAGACACCTTTTTAGATTGACTAGGCACCAACATGTCTACCTAGATTGCTTATATATGTTTCCTAGCTGCCTCTACTTGCTTGCTAGCTTCATCAACAGAATGATCAACCAAAATAATATTTTAAATTTTTTTCATGCTTTTGATATCCTTGAAGATGGTGGAAGCCAGTTTTATATGTTTTATAAAGACAAAACATTAAGCTAATTTTTTTTATACTTTTGAAACATTGGACTAAGCAATTACTTAAGATCTATTTTGACCTTGACATTTTGCTCTACTACTTCTTATTCACATTCGTTAATCGAAATAAATCACGTGTTTATGAAGGTTCACTTGTACTTTTTACTGGCTTGACCAACTTTGAATTTACGCGCTTTTTTTCTTTTCTAATTTTGGCAATTTCCATAATGTATAAACTCAACAAACTTCAACAAGGTATAGCAAGATGATAAAATAATAATACAAAAGATATAACGGAAGTCTAAATTCATAATACTAGACTTAGTGGCTGGTATCGCAAGCAATGAGCGATTAAAAATAAGGGTACAACCAGAGCGAATATCAATCCAGGAATTGAAAATGGAAGGGACACTATTATCTTTAATATAGACATGTCAATTTTTTCTTGAATAGTATGAACATGTCAATTACATGCTAAAAGTTAGGTCTTGGGACAAAGCTCCCCACGGCTACCTTAGCTCTACTAAAATAAAATGAACATGAATGGGACTATTTGGATGTGGAGGCCTCGCCAAGGATGAAAGATGAGATCCCGGTGATGCATCTGTTGCCGGTCTATCTACACGAATCAACATCATAATAAGATGCAGCGCCAAGTGGCATCAGTGCGTTTAAATATACAGTATGTGATATGGCTAAATGAAACAACAGGTAAACAAGAATATTTGAACTGAAACAAATAAATTGACTGAATCTGAAACTCTGAATGATGCATAAATACAAGTCGAAGATGTATAAGCATTTATGCAATAAAATCATGCATCAAAGCAAGCTACGAAAATACATGTATAATATATATATATATATATATATATATATATATATATATATATATATATATATATATATATATATATATATATATATATATGAATACTTAGTTGGGAGTTTCTCATAACAGAAATACATCATGGTGAGCGCATGATGTCAACTCTTGCTTGATTGGTAGAGCCATCCATGGCGAGAGGGGCAGACTAAAGCTGTGGATCTATACTAAGCCCTTATTAAGTACATGCGAGTTACTGAACCAATGACACAATCCTAACCTAAGTTGGCTATGTAGTTTTGGGGCTTATAGGTTATCACAACCCTTCACCCATATCGGTGCTAAATAATCCTCTCAAAACTATGCTCATACAAATATGTCTATCCGAGTCAACTAAAAACGTCTTTTAAAATACACTTTAGCTATAATTACAATAGATGTTTTAAAATCTCTGTACTTTACTGATGAGCCTTGGCTCAAGATCTGTAAAATCTTGTGGCTGCTATGCTCAAAACTCTGAGTTTCAAAAATAAGACTTTACTTAAACTTTTGAAAATCATGCTATAAAGCGAACTTTCTATAAAAATTTCTTTATGAAAACTCTCTGAAAATCTATTCAACTTTGTTCATGAAAACAATGCATTTATCTCATAATAAAAGCTTTCAAAAATAATGACTTTATGTAATTGGGTCCATGGGATAAGAGACATGACCATAGTCAACAATCAACAAAAAGAATAAGAATTATCATCAACAATCAAGAGATACAAGATATAACTCAATATGGAGAATTCAATCAATGAATAATTTAACTTATAAGAAGAAGACCAAATCAAAAATTGAACAAACACCTGGTTTAACTTCAATGGAATCTTTATTAGATGTAGGGCATGAGGAAAAGATTCCTCATAGGTTAGCCTTACATACCTAGAATGAAGAACTCTTGACTCTAAGCGAAAATTCCTAGGTTGAAGATGAAGAACCCTAACCTTCCTTGAGAGCTTAAGAGCTATTGATTCTTGAATTTATGTTGTTAGAAGAGAATGAGATTTTAGGCTAATAAAACCCTTAAATATATCCTAAGAAATTTCAAAACGTCTGGTTTTAGGTGGCAAAAATATAAAAAGTTACTAAAATATGCAAACTCCATTTGAAGAAATTTACGCACATTGACAACGGGTCATAATATGAGTTGTTAGGTTTTGACCATGACTTTTGGTAATCTCTCATGGTCTTTGAATCCTTTTGATCAATCTCTGATCTCTTCATCATGATTAGACAAGATGAGTCATCCTCTGTCCCAACAAGCCGTGACATCCACTCATTCCCACTGAAGTCAAATTGGATACTTTTCCAAGCCACGACCGGACGGGACGAGGTCATTACTTGGTACAGCAAGTCGTGGTTTGGAAAATGGTCTAGGAAGAAAAATTTCAAGTTTCAAAACTTTGTCTAGGTTGCTCAGAATGGACCACCCAGAGTCATTTGGTCACTAATGACTCACGTCACTTGAGTCATTAAGGTAAGGACTTAAATATTTTTGCTTGTTTTCTACTCAAGTTTAGGGGTTTGATTTTAGAAACTTTTGGGTGTTACATTATCTCCCCCTTGAAATCATTCATACTCGAATGAAAGTAAGCTGGACTGGTAGTTGATCTAGCTAGAGCCAACTAAGCCCGTTGTTCATACAATATGCACCCATACTAAGAGATTCCAATGGCGACTAATAGGACACATGGGCTAATAATAAAGCTACGAAAGGATACTTTTACCTCAAGATGATTATGAATTAGAAGGGAAAAGATAATGATACTTGGCCATCATATTGCTTCAACTTCCCAAGTAGCTCCTACACTAGATGAATTTCTCATAAGACTTCACGAAGCGACTTTTGTTTCTCATCTTACAGGTGATGATCAAGAATCTCAACTAGAACCTCCTCATATGACCAGTTATCCTTCATTCCCTTACTCTCCATGGGCACAATAAGTGAGGATCACCCACATACTTTTTAAGCATGAAATATGAAAAACTGGATGAACCTATGCTAGTTCGGCTAGCGGCTCAACTTATAAGATACCTTGCCAACTCTAGGTTGAGGAACTAATTACGGAACCCTTCCATTAGTAGCTAGTGCATTACGGGTCCCAACACTAGCACCCAAGAACTATAGTCGTGCACCATTCCTGAGTAAACTCTGATGCAGCAGAGGCAGACTTGCTGTGTTTCAGCGAAAACCTCTGGCACTAGCAGCATTCATCTGGCGGGAGAGTACATTTTGGAGACATGGATGCAGGAGCCATGAATGAATGAGTTAGGAGGAAATATTTATAGGGGATTAAACTCTATCGCACAAACTAGTATGAATGAAGGGAAGTATTTCCTAATGCCACAGTAGTCTCTCCATTAGATGTGCACGCTTCACACCGATAAGAAGGACACACAGATGTGGCTTTAAAGACATCCTAGGACTCTTTAAACCTAAAACAAATACCAATTTTGTCATGCTCCAAGCTTATACCACAGGTGTGGCCTCACAGTCGAGACCATCTAGTGATTGTGACCTTGGCCTTACTACTAGCGGAGATGCAATAAAATAACATGGAAGAAATAAATAAAGTGAACTCAATTTATTAAAATAAGATTTATTAACTAAAACTGAAAATAAAGTTAAAAAGTAACATTTATGACTCAACTCTAACTAATCTATAAAGCCTCTAATAGCGAAGATAAGTGCTGGGACAAAGCTCCTACGGCTACCTTAAGCTCTATTAAAAATAAAATAAACATGACTATGACTCTTCGAATGTAGGATGCCTCAAGGCTGAAAAGTGAGATCCTAGTGATACGCTGCCGGTCCTACTCTGCCCAGATAAAAATATGTAAGATTCAATGCCAAATGGCGTGATACGTTTGAGTGTACGATATGTAATATGATTAAATGAAACAATAGGTAAACAAGAATATCTGAACTAAAAATAATAAACTAACTAGAATTTGAAACTCTGAATGATGCAATAAACATTAATTACGAAAGATGTGCAAACATTTATGCAATAAAACCATACATCAAAACAAGTTGTGAAATTACGGTGTGTATATATATATATATATATATGTATACTTTAGTTAGGAATTCTTATAACCAACATACATCATGAATGAGCGCATGATGTCCAACTTCTGCCCAATTTGGGAGATCTTGATCTCCGGCAAAATAACATGTATGCAGTGATACTTTATAACTTAGTGTTTGTCTTGTTGATCGACTTAATTATATGCATTCTCATGTAATTTTATGTAAATGTGAATATATACACTAACCAATATGATTATTTCTTGTTTTTGTAGGTTTAAAATGAATTTGAGGAACTAATCCATGAGTTGGTGAAGTGGAGGGATGGAATCGGAAGTAAGACGCGAACGTCGGCAAGGAGGGTGCGCGAAACGGCCCACTGCGTGTTGGCAGCATGCTACGGCTTGGAGCTACGCGACAATGGACCTAACACGCTGCACAAGCGGCATGCTACGCTACCAACGCGGTAAGGGGCTGCACGGCGACGGTTTTATGGGGTTTTCGGTGTGCATCCGCTGATGCCTACGTATAACGAGGCATATTGGCGTGATAACCTACGTGACACGGAGCTATTTAATGCCGGGCATAAGTTTGTACAATTCCCATTACTATAAATAGGTCCCTCTTAGCTCCAAAAGAAAAGTCACGAAATTATTAAGAAAAGCGCCAAAAGTGAGGAGAAGTGGGAGAACTCACCTAGGGTTCATCAATTTCATCTTCTTTTCTACCAATTCTTGTAAGATGTTACTTTAATTATATTTATTATATTAACCACGAACCACAGTGGCTAGAACCCTCCCTCTAGGGTTGAAGCCACATGGTATGATTGTGAATACATGATTTTGTTTTGGTTTAATAATTGATTGTTGTTTTGTGTACATTCTTAATTATGGTGTTTTATGATTGATCACCATGAAAACACACATGTTAAACCTAGGTAAATGCTTGAGAAAGTAAACCTAGGCAAGAACAAAAAGAATGTAGGGAACAAGTTGCTCTTACGATATAATTGCGGTTATGATAGAGAATTATACCTAATTTTCCTTGCTTGGTTATTAAAATGGGATGAGCTAGACACCATCTTAAATTATCCATCACCACTCGAAGAAGTAGTTGTGAGGCTAATTTGAGTAAAATAATTAGAGGTACGAAAGTCCCTTATAGAGAGCATAAACCCCGTAAACCACATCCACATAATTGAATTGACCACGAACTAGAATGTCACATCCCCGTCCAACGATGTATTTTGTGAGGCTAGTTTGTCATGTTTAGAGCTCGAAATACCATGAACATGCAATTGTGGTTTATGTGAGACGACAATTGATAAGTCTATGATTAAACCATTACAAGAAAGCAATGTCGCATGATTATCGGCTTTAACTCCAGTTGCTCACGGCTAATTTTGAGTATTTCGTTGACCCCATCTAGACTTAATTAAATTTCTCGAAAAAAGTCTATAATCAACACTTGCGAAAGTTAATATCACACTTGAACTTGATAATTAGCGGAATTGGTCCAGTCCACTGTGGGTTCGATATCCGGCTCTTAAAGGAACTACATTATTTCTTGTACGGCCCCGTACACTTGCGGGACATCAAGTTTTGGCGCGTTGCCGGGGACTCGGCAGTTTAGTAAATTTTTGCATTTTTGTGTGACTTTAAATTTGTAAGTGTTAAAAAATTGTGGTTTTAAATTTATTTTATTTTTAGTTTTTAGTCAAGATACCCTTCTTGACATGACATCATGAAACACAAATGGGTGAATGTTGGATACTCATATTTTGGTGAGTCTTGTGCCGAATTGTGGAGAACCCCACCTATGGAAAAACTGTAACACTTGAAATATGTAGTGGTCAAGATGGCCATTAGGATGGCTGTCCGAATGCATACTCCCCTTCCCCAAGCCCTACTATGGATCCTTCTATTGTTTTTATGGTAGGAATGATGAAAATGAGGGCTTGGAGACACAAGCTCAAATAGAAAACATGTTGAAACGGGTCCTTGACGAGACGAAGCAATGGGGAGCAGATGGAAGTATTAGGAATTCAGACTAAGGGAAAATGGAGAGGCCTTAGAAATGATAGCGCCAAGATCACGGAGATGATGGTTTAGGCCCGAAGCTTGCGCTGATTTGCAAGTAACGGTTTTATGCAATACTCAAGAGGAATTACAAGGAGAAGGAAAGGGTGAGTTCTTGGAAGAAGCTCAACAATTAGAAGCTCTTGAGAGTCCCCGTGATGGTCTCACACATATGGAAAATCCGTTCATGGAAGAAGAGATAGAATATCCCCCATTTGACATTAATGGAGAGATAGATGTTGATGCAGAGAAGGTGTATACAAGTAAGGAGGTCAAGCACAATGCGGTTTCAGAGTTGAGGTGTATTGTACCCCACTCGAAGCAGTTTTCGACATTAAGTTGGGTTGAAAACCTAGAAATCTCCCAGGCTTATAGAGAAATGTCTAGAGGAGGACAAGCCGCGTATATTCACGAAATTTGCGATTTCGGAGAGACAAAATGACTTCCAACACTTAAGGGCCCAGCAAGTGCAAAAGGCGATATCTACTTCTTGGTCCTTTCATTTTCTTACCACCACTGGAGCATAAGAGGAAACTAGAAGAAATTAGGGGTGAGATCATATCCTCCAAAGTGGAACAAAAAGTGGTGAAACTTGATTGCGTCGTGCCGGCTAGTAGGTGGGCACTTCTTAGGAGGAAACCCAAGGGTACCAAAGGTACCATTTTAATTTCTTGCATTGTTGTTTATTTATTTTTTCATCTTGTGTTGGTTTGGGTGGAAAGTTAAGCACAAATGGAGGGAAGTACGAGTACCCTTGGAGAAAGCTAAGAAGCATGAAAGATGAAAAGTGTGGGGTCAAACACTCACTTGTGAAAATTTGAAGAAAAACGAGGCTTTTAGCTAGGCTGAGGCTCGGAGAGAGTATTTTTCATCACATTTGTTTAATTTGATGCTAAAGACATAGCATGATTCAAGTGTGGGGTGAGGAAAATTTAAAATTTTTTTTATGCTTAATGATTTTGGTGAATGTATTGCTTGATACATATTGGAATTTTTTTGAGTTAGGCATGAATTCACACATTTGGTTTCTTTTGGTTCTTTTCCGGCGGGGTCTTTGAACCGAAGAATAATAAAAATATTTTCTATACGTATATAATGTTTTTAGTCGTAGTTAGAGACTATTTCCGACGATGGATGGATGACACGACCGTCTTGAGGAAAATTAGTCAATAGGTTTTAGTTTTTGAACCTATATAACTAGTGGTAACTGATTTTCTTGTTATGTGCTATACATGATTGTAAGATGCAAGTGGCTAGTGTTTAAGCATGTAAGAAGTTTATAACTTTGTTTGAGACACTTAGGCTCTTGAATTTGACTCGATGTGATTGAAGCTTAGTCGAATTCTTGTGATTAGCGAGAAAGAGTCTCTTTGAATGTGTCTTGAATTGAGCACAGTCTCTTTGTGAGTGAAAGGTTTTGAATATTCCATGCCTCTTTTTGTGGAGTGTTAAGAACTTATGGTGTATATATAAAAAGCGAAATGAAGGATGTGGTATTTACATCCCTGTAAAATTCTGTTTGCATAGATGGCCTATTCGCGTGTTGGTTAGCGTATTGAAAGCCATACATGCTAGAAAAGCCGAAAAGATTGGACGAAGCACAGCCGAACCATCGCGGAAAGGCTAGGGGCGAGCGCCGCGATGGCAGCGTGTCCACAGTGGGGCCTCCGCGTTGGCTCCGTGACACGTTGGCCACAGTCCCGAGGTCAAGTATGCTAAAGCCTCCAACTTGGTTTATTCATTCATTAATCAGAAATTTCTAGTAAAGAGCGAAACGAGAGGGTACGAGAGTTCTTGCAAATATCGCTCGATTACGCCCGTCAAACATAGTCCAAATCCAGATTAACCTCAGGTACCAAGATATTTAACAGCAGGGAGCGTTCCTGCAGTTTAGTTTCGCGAAATTCGGCAGGAAAATCATCGTGCTACCGGACTAAGAGTAAGTGGAATTGCTCTAAATTAGTGTCTATGTGCTCTAGCCTTAAAGTGAATACTTCTCCCTTACGGACTTTGAAAAGGAATGAGACGGCCGTCTTTACGATAAGCCTAAGTTGAGCTATCGTCTCTCGAAAGTAACATTATCTTTAGAATATTGGTGTATTTAGTCTAATTGACATATATGTGAATGCGGTTAGGAGAAATAGCTAGATGCTGGCCGAGCTTCGTCCGTTAATTCGGATAACCCGAGTTAAGGTATGTAAAAATTTTCTTCGGCAAGTTAGTAGCTTTAGCCTTGTACATCATAGTAGACTCCGTAGCGAACTCAGGAGTTGAATGGCCAAGTATTGTGCAAGTTGATAGAAGTACGGTTTGCGTTGTTATATAAGTATTGATCCAAAAAGTTAGCAAATCATCGCCAAATGGTGATTAGCATTCCAGGACTCGGTATAGCCGATATGTGATTAACAAGCATGTTGTTAGAATAATATGATACGGACCGAATAAAAGTTAGTAAAAGTAAATCGAGATAGACGAGATAGTAATGCAGCTCACAGTTAGCCATTCGAGCAGATGATATCTTGGCTACAGATTAGCCATTGGAACGAATAGTATCTTGCTCTGAATTAGCCTCTGATTGATGGAGTGCAATTGATATAAACGTATGAGAATCGATAACCACGAGAAAGATCGAGAATAAGAAATCGGATTACAGATAGTATTTTCGGTTTAAACATGCTTGCTATTTATGTGCTTATTGATTGTTGAGAGACTTGGGTTGTCGTGAGGGCACCACTGTTGGCGTCCTCGCCACCCCAGGTTGTGTCGTGTCGCCCGGCGGGTGGGTTACGTCACTCCAGGAGTGGCATGCAGTCCCAGTTTGGACGAAGATGGGATGAAGCTTTCCCCGTATCAGTCTGATCAACATTACGGTCTGGAATGGCATACTGTTGTGTGCAAGCGCCCGGGAAGCAATTCGAATTGATTCACGATTCTGATCTGATATAGAGTCCTCCGAACAGACAGGTTATTTATATTAAGGCTATGGCCCGAGCCGGAGAACGAGGCAGCGAGAGAGTGCTCTAGTTAGCGAGATGAGTGGAGTGACTTATTTTTTGGGTACGGTTTGACCGGGTAGGGGTATATAGATTGTTTTGCTGCTTGGCGTCATCCGGCTTATGGGGGTTGTGTGGCTCTTGATTGCTAAATGTATATGTATTTGTAATATATATTAGTTAATAGACATGAGCCACAGCATGTCTAGTGCAGCTCTGCCCTATCACGGCCTGGCTGATTCAGTTCATATCGGTTCTTACGGGTCGATTATCTCTACTTTGTCGGCATTTGCTAGTGTATGTTGTTATTATTCGGTTGTATTCGGTTGCTTTGCATACTGTTCCGGCGTCTGGCGCCCGATAGTGTGCATTACTTGCGAAAATTGCTCATAGACGGAAGCGTCCCTCGTGATTCGGCCCGACTATATAGTCATCGGCTCCTATTATCGAGCTTTGATATTGGAAAGTGTAGCTCTTTTCTTTATTGTGCGGTATGGGTAGGTGGGGCCACTGTCCCGTCATTTCTGAAATTACTCATAGAGGCTTGCAGATTGTGTATATTTATCTCGTAGTCGATTGAGCGGTCGTGTGAGGCCGTGCGTTGTGTTCGATTATTTAGCTTTGTTGATTATGTGTGTGGCTATGTGGGGCCATAGTACGATAGTAGTGGTGACCTTGTCGACACGTAGTTATCTGATGCTCTTTTATGTTGAGTTTGAGATGACTAGACAGCATGGTGGCCTTGTCGGCCATAGGTTTCCTTGTTATGAGTATGTTTCTGGTTCATTTTGTCGGCCCATTTGCGAGTGGCTATAGGCCCGATCGGCCGGGCTGTGTTTTTGCGGCCGTTATATAGCCGCGTTGTTTCGAGAAATCGAAATAGAGCTAGCCGGGCACCGAGATGTGCTTAGGCTCACTAGATTGCTTGAGTCTAGGTCCTGCTAGGGCACCGGGTGCAGTCCTTACCCCCAAGGCGGGGCGTGACAAACTTGGTATCGGAAGCGGAGGTCGTGTCCCGGGGTACGCAAGCCGTGCTAAGTAGAATCTAATCTATGGATGTGTTGTGCACCACATACTATAGGCGGGGAGGCTGCGGGCATGATAGGATGGTTACCCTTCTTCTCATTGATCGTGCTTATAGGCGGTACAGTATAGGGTTGAGTCTAAAACACTATATTCTTTGAATACGAGATACAAGTAAGATCGGCAATACCTTATCACGAAGCGAGAAGACCGGATACGGCGGCGGGAAGGCACCGGCGGGATGTCTCAGTTTCATTCGAGTCAGCCCGATGAGGGCGATATAGAGCTTTATCACAGCCCTCTCGGCAGTCCCCCTCATATCGGGAAGCCGTTTGGCACGATAACGCCTCCGATAGCTCCTGTATCTACGCCCTCGAACCAGGGAAGTTATAAGTATAACGTACATACGAGTTGACTTATTTGTTAGATATATAAGATCTGATTAAGATAATATACAATACCAGACTAAATAAGTGTGAGAAAGAGAGGGAAATGCGGGATTCCATATCCATCTTTTCGAGATGCGGTCTGATTTCATGTTTCCGTTTAGTTGCAAAAAAAAAAAGAAAAGAGGGGCTATTCCTACCTTTTGATTTTGATTCGATATAGTAAAAGGCATAAGAATTATGGTGAGGTTGCCCAAATAGCCGGTAAGTAAAGGCAGGTTGATTGATTCCGAGAAAGTGTTAGAAAGTGTAAAAAAGAGCCCTTATGATTACGTGAGTTGTGCGGACCCTCATGGTAATAAGCCGAAGAGCAAGTAGGCTTGCTAGCTTACTCGAAGCGAGGTGTAAAAAGACACATCGGTGATAAACGCCCGGTAATAGTCAAGTTGAGTCGAAAAGGCCAAGTCCGCCATATCGCTAACGAGACGGCAAGACATGCAAGATTATAGTTATGATTGATTGTGATATTGAAAGGTAGAGAGGTCATGTGAATTAGATGGGTCGACTATAAGCCGAGAGAAGTATGAACTAAGACTTGACCGGTAACACGATTAACAATGATAAGGCGAGTACCTTGAACCCCCGAGCTCAGTTTAAAGCAAAATAAGGAAAGCGAGTACCCCGAGATTTGGTGGGGAAATTAGAATCACCCCCGAATTGATAGAATATCGCGTATTAAGGACTAAGCCTCGGAGCGGCAGAGTTAAGAAAGTAAGATTGCGGTTCGGAATGCTGCGGTATGTCCCTTCTGAAGGGAGTAAACTACCGGCATAGAGACTCTAATCTAGTGTGGCCTAGAGATAAGGCCTGGGCTGAGTTGTGGGCTCTCAATATAATGCCAAGTAAGGCCACAAGGTCGGATGTTGACACATTGTAAGAGTGAAGAAATTTCAATAGCGAGACCATAATTAAGCGCATATGTTGTTACTCTAGTATGGGATGGCCCAATGAAATGATAAGAGGGCAGGAGGTATTGTGCGTCGTAGAAGCGGTATATCATGTACGAATTATGAAATTCAGCAAAGCATGTCGAGAGATTACGTGTCACTACGGGAATCAAGTATGTATTGTACGTAGTTGTTATTACATATATATACGAATATGAGATATGCATGGCATTTTGCCAATAGGTATTACAATCACATAGATTACGGTTAGGCGCTAGGAAGTATGTCACGGTGCAACTGCGGACCCCTTGCCAAAAATAAAAAGAAGAAGAGAAGGCGGGTTAAGTGTGATTTATGTATGAAGCCATAGAAACTGTCTCGGTTCTCGATTATTGAGTTAACGGACTTATATGTTTGTTGTAGTCTGAACTCAGACTTGCAATTAGTAGCCTGAATCGGGTGGTTAGATGATAAGGCGCGGTTAGACGGTCCCAACGACCAGCGCTGTATTAGCGAGGAAGCATCCTAAAGATCAGTAACATTATCGCATGTGCGAGAACCGAAATTAGAGGGCCCAGAATAGGCATACTTCAAAGGTTAGCAATACCAGAATTTTTCCAGTATATTTAGAAGTAGTCGTACATAATTTTTCCAACCTTATGAAGTGAGGAGTGGGCCTTGGTCAGCACAGCAGTTATTATGTGGAACGCATAAGAGTCATTGTGTGGGTCAGGATGACCGTGGGCACCCCGAAAGGGTCCACATCAGTAGTCATTGACAGACTAGTGCTTGTTAGTTCTCGTAAGATATTGAGATCTGAGCCTAGCGGAAGACCGATTTTTACGGAATGGCTCTTAGGTGAAATTTCTCAAGGCGGTAGTATAAATCCAAGCGGATGCGCACAAGGCGTAAGTGGTAGTACTCGCAGCACGGTGTTTACTAAGACAAGGAGATCGGTAGACTCCCGTGAAGATCAAGATTGATCGCTTGGGAGTAATTCTGATTAAGCCAGAAACACACGGTTTTCAAATAGAATAACAAGCGGTTAGATGTCCACAACTCCATGATTATACCATGAGCTACGAGATGCTCGAGTAGGACATTTAGGGCATTGAACTCTTTGCAACATTTGGATCATTCAACCCAGGCTATTCGGTTATTCCAAGGTTAATCGGCCGATTATTAGAATCATGATCATTATGGATCCTCTGATCGAATACGAGCACATAGTGCGTAGACGGTCGTCCAGTTATCCCGGCATTAAATAAGGCCGGATAAGCTCTAGCTATACAGAGTGAATTACCTATCGATTTCTCCCAGCATAATAGCACTTGATATAATGCCAATTATATGCCAAGTTCTCTAAATATGAATATTTTGTATCAATCAAGAAGAGACAATGTAGTGACAACGCCCTTAGCCATAAATATATGGGGAGTTTAGGCGTACTTGTAGCGAACAACGGGAATTATCAGAGGGGCGAATATACCAATTAGCCCAGCCTAGCCACTCGTGTAGCGTGGAAATAGACTGTGAGCGGTAATCGAACACGCGGTATCATCATTAGTTGTGGAGGTAAAAGAAACGGCAAAATGAGCACCACGATACGGAGTCCGGCAGGACGAATTCGGCAAGGAAACGCCCAGTTTTGAATAGCCGGGAGCCGTGCTTTGACTATGAGTCGCCTCTGTGTTCCGGATATTTCGGCGCTCCGTGACCAGTTATGAATGAGGTGCATTACGCGCTATTCTCTCCACCGCGCGACAAAAAATGTACCATGATATCAAGAGAACTGCGGTGGCCAGGTATGAAAAGAAGTGCTGAATTTGTAGCCCGGTGTCACCTTACGCCTTGAGTGAAACGAGAACACGAGAAACCAGGCGGGTTAACTCGGGATATATTTGTGCCTCTGCAAAATGGGAAACGGTGAATATGGATTTTGTGGCAAGGATTACCGTACCGGACATAAGCATGACTCTATATGGGTGATAATTGATAGGTTAACAAAATTAGCTACTTTCACCTACTTGATGAAAGCTACTTCTCGGCCGAATTATGCCGGAAGTAGTATATCGAGAAATAGTCGGGTACACGGAGTGCAGTATCCAGCCTGACAGGCAACACAATTTACGGCTAGATTTTGGTAGTCGTTTCGAGAGGGAGTCTGGAGTACGCGAGTTAATTTGAAACCTGACATTCCACCCTCAGACATGGACGGGCTGAATGCACCATTAAGACGCTCGAGACATCTTTGCGACGTGTGTTAGATTTGGAAACTGGTGGGACGGGCATTTGCGGGTGTCGAGTTTGCTTATAATAATAACTTCTCACTCAGCTATCCGGATGGCGCCTTCCCGAGGCATTATACGGAAGCGAAAATGCGGATCGCGGTTGGCTGGTTTGAAGTAGGAGAATGTCGGCATTTGATTGGGCCAGACATTATTCAACGGTCAGAGGAAAAGGTAAATCTTATCATAGAACGCCTGCGAGGCGCACGAGTCGCAAATGTATGCGACGTGCGCGCAGAAACTGGAATTTGATGAATATTTGGGTAGTTTTGAAAGTATCTCCGATGAAAGGGGTGATGAAGTTCGGCAAGAAAGGTAAGCTCACGTCCAAGATTTGTTGGGCATATAAGATTCATTAAGATAGGCGAGTGGCATATGAGTTGAACTTGCCTCGAACTAGAATCAGTCCATCCGGTCTTTCATGTATCTATCTTTGAGAAAAATGCATAGGAGACCCACTCGGAAGCGGTCACGATCTAGGATATCCAGGTTACAGAGAGGCGGCCTGAAGAAGTTCCAATAGCTATCCTAGACGGCGGATCCGTAGGTGAGAACCAAAGACATTGCGTCTGTCCCAGTGCGCCAGGCGTAACGAAGCCGAGAGGAGATGACGTGGGAGGCGGAGGAAGATATGAAAATCGAGATATCCTCACTTGTTCCAAGCCTAGTCGGGCGACGGTATGTTAGTATTGTTAATACGTGCCTTATAGTTTATATATGTAAGTGAAATGATTGATCTCAATTTGTCGTGTGAATACTATAGTATTGTGTGGAGTACTGTATTGGACTTTTCTATATTTCGAGTTTTGGGATAGTCCATATTACGGGGGAACTGCAAAAGTTTTCTGAAATAGGCGAGTGTGAAGTCCTCAGGCACGGTTTTCATTAGGACGAATGTTCTTAAGAGGGAGAATGTTACCCATTAAGATTTCAAGCACATAGATGGCCTATTCGCGTGATTGGTTAAGCATATTTGCCCAGCCATACATGCTAGAAAAAGGCTTCGAGAGAAAAGATCGGACGAAGCACATCGAACTATCGCGGAAGGAGCCGGGCGAGCCCTCCGCGATGGCGGCGTGTCATGGAGGCGGTGCTCCGCGGTAGCTCAGCCGTTGGCCCAGCTATATAAAACCTCAACAGTTATTCATTAGTGTCATTTCAGAGTAAAGCTGGCATGGAGTACAGAGAGTTTCTTATAAAATATCGCTCGATTACGCCGTCAAACATAGTCCAAATCCATTAACCTCGAGATGCCGAGGTATTTAGCAGCGAGGAGCATTCCCTACGGATTTAGTTTTGTGAAATTCCGCCGGCAAACCATCGAGCTACCAGGCTAAAGGTAAGTGGAATTGCTCCAAATTGATGTCGGTGTGCTCTAGCCGTAAAGTAGATACTTCTCCCCTTAGGACTTTCGAAAAATATGAGAGTTTTGACCGTCTTTGGTCAAGCCCTCTTGTTTAGGCTATAAATATATCCCAGTAACGTTTTTTTAGAATATTGATGTATTTAGTATTAATTGACGTATATGTAGTCTGGTTAGGAGAAATGCATTTGGAGTGCGGCCGAGCTTCATCCGTTAGTCCGATACTCGAGTTAAGGTATGTAAACCAGGTTTCTTCGGCAAGTTAGTAGCTTTAGCCATATATCATAGTAGACTCCGTAACGAGACTCCCGAGTTGAATATTGAGTATTGTGCAAGTTGATTAAATCACAGTTTGCGTTGTTATATCGTCACTCGATGCGAAAGTTAGAAAATCATGCGCCAAATGGCGAGTTAGCATTTCAGACTCAGTATAGCCAGTATGTGATTAGCAAGCATGTTGTTAGAATAATATGATACAGATATTCAGAATAAAGTTAGTAAAAATAAAATCGAGATAGACGAGATGTAATTACGCTCACGAGATTAACCATTCAGTGAGATGATATCTTGGCTACAAATTAACCATTGAGACGGATAGTATCTTGACTACAGATTAGCCATACAGTTAGATAAAGATTACGAGATTCAGTATAAAAAACGTATGAGAATCAGTATAACACGAAGGAGTAGAATAAGAAATCGGAGTCGGATAGTATTTTGATTTAAACATGCTTACTATTTATGTGTAATGATTGTTGAGACTTGGTTGTGTTGTGAGGCACCATTGGCGTCCTCGCCGCCTGGGTTGGTAATCATGTCGCCCACGAGCGGGTAGGTTTCGACTCCAAGGAGTGGCATGCCGTCAGGTTTGGACGAAGATGGGATGGCTCCCTTATCGGGGCGATCGGCATTATTACGGTACAAATAGCCTGTTGTGCGCAAGCGCCCGAGAATTCAGGTCGATTCTGATTATAGATACAGTATAGAGTCCTCCGGACTCGGACACGATTATTTATATGGAAGGCTATGGCACAGGCTGGAGACCCGAGGGCGGTAGAGTGCTCCTAGTTAGCCGAGATGAGTGGAGTGACTTATTTTTGTTTAGTTTTGACCGGGTAGGGTATATAGATTGTTTGCTTGCTTGGCGCCATCCGGCTTATAGGGGTTGGTATTGGCTCTTGCTAAATGTATATGTACTTATGGCCTCCTCATTTAGTTAATAGACAGCGAGGCCACCGCGTCTACGAATTGCGCTCCTACCCTATCACAACATAGAAAGCACGATTCGGTTCATATCGGTTCTTACAGATTCAGTTATCTCCTGCTATTCAGCATTTGCTAGTTATGTGTTTATTGTTAGTTGTATTATTTAGTTGCTTTGCATACTCAATGCAATGATAACGCGCCCATTAAGTATTTGCATTACTTACTGCCGGAGTACTCATAGACCGAGAGCGTCCCTCGTGATTCCCGGCCAGCTATATAGTCATCGGCTCAATCATCAGGGCACGATTTCCATAAGTGTAGCTCTTTTTATTTTTTTATGCGGTATGGGTAGGTGAGGCCTATCAGATCATTTCTATCAATACTCATAGAGGCTTGCGGTGTGTATATTTATCTCACGTGATGGGTTGAGCGGTCGTGCGAGGCCGTGCGGTGGCGTTGATTTGTTTAGATTTGATTATGTTGGCCGTGTGGGGCCACTCGTCTGATAGTAGTGGTGACCTTGTCGGTCACGTAGTTGTACAGTACTCTTTTATGTTGAGTTTGGATGACTAGACGGCCCATGGTGGCCTTGTCGTACATGGTTCCTTTTGAGTATGTTCTGGTTAACTGTTATTACATTTGCAGGTGGCTATAGGCCAGTCAGTAGGAGAGGCTGTGTTTATAACCGTTATATAGCCCGTTGTTTCGAAATCGAAATAGAGCTAGCCGGGCACCGAGATGTGCTTAGGTTCACCCCGATTAACAGTCCGAGTCCTATTAGGGCTGCAGTGCCCAGTCATACACCACCCAAGCGGGAAGCGTGTGGTTAGGAGATGATTTAGGCATTTGTTTGAGCAGGCTAATTTGTTATCCCTCACTTTACCTACCTTGAATGTTGAATCTAAGTGAGCCCATTGAACGCCCGGCCTATTCTTCGATAGATACAACATAAGCTTAATCCTTTCTCTTCATTAGCCTTGAGCTTGATCCAAAACTCCTAAGCGTAGGAAAAAATCCAAAAGAGTGAAGGAGTGAGAAGCATGAAAAAGTAACAGTTGTAAAAGTTGAGATAGGTCAAGGGTGCACTTGTTCGAAAATGCTGAGTGTGGTAGGGAGTAAAGTAAATGAATGAAAAAGTTGTTTTTAAGTACCATACTAATAAGCTAAATTGTTCTTAAGAAGAAATGGGAACAAGAGAAAAAATTCAAGAGTGAAAGAATGAGGAGGAAGTAAGAAAGAGATGTGTCCTTAATGAAGGTTGAAGTTATTAGAAGCACTTGGGAAGATAGCCCTTTGTTATTATCCATAATATTACCGTCCCTTAGCCCACATTACAACCCATTAAGTCCTACTTGATCTTACGTTCATACATCCTTAAGAATTGGTAAAGTAAAACACTAAAGGAAAACATGAGTCACTACATGATGCATGTGAATTCTTTTGAGAGAGTGAGCGTAATTCTATTCATATACCCATACAGGTTGTGATTTGAAAACTTGCGTAAAAATAGGTAACTCTCTTGTTGTGAGGACACATGTAATGAAGATAACGATATGTAAGTTTCTTGATCAGTTGATTTTATGAGTTTGCTAAGATTGAAGTCGATTCTTGAAGTTAGTCTTAACATAGTTGTATTTCATTTCAAAGATTAAAATCGTGCATGCTCTATTTTTAACTTGCTATCTCAAACAATCATTGCAGTCGCTTGAATTTTGATAAATTAGTTATGTGGCAGTCTGTCATTTACATGAGATGTAAAAGGTTTGACCAGGGATGAACAAGGCTTTAAGTGTGGGAGTAAGAGTGATCTCGGAAAAAAATAGCATGCCGCAGTGATGCTATAACTTAGTTTTGTCTTGTTTATCAACTTAATTATATGCATTCTCATGCATTTTTATGTAAATGTGAATATATACACTAACCAACATGATTATTTCTTGTTTTGTAGGTTTATAATGGGTGAGGAACTAATCCATGAGTTCGTGAAGCGGAGGCATGGGGTCGGAATGAAAATGCGAACGTCGGCAAGGAGGATGCGCGAAACAGCCTGCACGCACGTTGGCCTTACGGCCGGAGCAGCTGCACAACCATAGTGCCACGGCCTAACATAAGCTTAGCGTGGCCTTGCCTGCAACACGGCAGAGTTGCTTGGCAGCTGTGATTTTCGAGAATGCCTCACGCGTGCCTCAGGTATCACGGGAGGCATGTGTGTCGATAACCTCAGTGACACGGAGCTATTTAATGCCGGGCATAAGTTTGTACAATTCACATTTACTATAAATAGGTCCCTTAGCTCCTAAAAGAAAAAGTCACAAAATTATTCTACGAAAAACTGCCAAGGAGTGAGGGAGAAGTGGGAGAACTCACCTAGGGTTCATCAATTTCATTTTCTCTTCTACCAATTCTTGTAAGATGTTACTTTAATTATGTTTTATTGTAATTATACGAACAGAGTAACAAAACCCTCCCTCTAGGGTTGAAGCCACATGGTATGATTGTGAATACATGATTTTGTTTTGGTTTTAAGTAATTGATTGTTGTTTTGTCTTACATTCTTAATTATGGTTGTTTTATGATTGATGCCATGAAAACACACACGTTAAGCCTAGGTAAATTCTTGAAAGTAAACCTAGGCAAGAACAAAAGAATGGGGAGCAAGTTTGTATCTTACGATATAATTGGCGGTTATGATAAAAATTATACTAATTTGCCTTGCTTGGTTATTAAAATGGATGAGCTAGACACCAACTTAGAATTATCACATCACCACTCGAAGAAAGTAGTTGTGAGGCTAAGTTGAGTAAAATAATTAGAATACAGTCCTAATCAAGAGCATAAACCCCTTAAACCACTCCCGTAATTGAATTGCCCTAAACTAGAATGTGCACCCGCTCAACGATGTAGTTGTGAGGCTAGTTTGTCATGTTTAGAGGCTCGAAAGACCATGAACATTCAATTTTGATTATGTGAGATGACAATTGATAATTTCATACTTAAGCCATTACAAGCGTAGTATAGCATGATTATCCGACTTTAACTCTAGTTGCTCCTTGAATGTGTTCAGAATATTTCGATGACCACCCCTAGATTTAAATATAATTTATCAAAAATTCTATAATCAACACTTAAGAAGGTTAATATCGCACTTGAACTATAGTGGCGGAGTGGTCCGATCTCTGTGGGTTTTGACATCCGGCTCTTAAAGGGCCACTATATTACTTATGTCGACCCATACACTTGCGGGGCATCAATAACTAAAACTTTGCCGGGGGCGGAAGGGGCGAACTCGCTTGTGGATCCATACTAAGCCTTACTAGGGGCTGTCTAAGGAGTCTCGAACCAACAACACGATTCTAATCGAAGCTAGCTACCATAGTTTTAGGGCTTATAGTTTTACACGAACCCTTCACCCATTTCGATGCTAAATAATCTCCCAAAACCATGCTCATATAAATATGCATATCTTGACATTTGAAAAATCTTTTATAAAATCACTTTACCTATAATTGTAATAGATGTTTTAAAATCTCTGTTGAGCCTTGACTCAAAAATCTACGTACTTCACTAATGAGCCTTAGCTCAAAATCTCTGTAAAAACTTATGAGCTGCTATGCTCAAAATATCTAAGTTTCAAAATAAGAACTTTACTTTAGATTTTGAAAATCATGTTATAAACTGAAGTTTCTATAAAATCTCTTTATGGAAACTCTCGAAAATCTGCTCAACTTTGGTCACAGAAAACAATGCATTTATATCTTAATACAAAGCTTTCAAAAAATAATGAATTTCATACAATTGGGTCCATGTGATAAGAGACACTTGAACCATAGTCAACAATCAACCAAGAGTAAGAATTATCATCAACAATCACGAGATGCAAGATGCAACTCAATGTGAAAAATTCAGTGTGGGCAATTCAACTTACGGGGAAGAGACCAAATTAAGAAATTAGGAAAAATAGGAATTTAACTTTAATGGAATATTTACTAGATAAGGGCATGAAGAAGAATAGAATTCCTCACTTAGGTTAGCCTTACATATCTGGAATGAAGAACTCTTGACTCTGGCTTGAAGATTCCTAGGTTGAAGATGAAGAATCTAACACTAAATCGAGAGCATGAGAGCTATTGATTCTTGAATTTACGTTCTTAGGAGAGGGAATGAGAGTTTAGACTAACAAAACCCCTTAAATATCCCCTTAGTAATTTCAAAATGATCTGGTTTAGGTTGCAAATATGAAAGTTACTAAAATAAGCATTTGGAATTAATGCGAGATGTTTGATCGGTGATATTGAGTCATACCATGAGTCATTAGGTCTTACTAAGAATCATGGTCATTGAAGCCTTTGATCAATCATTTATCTCTTCATCATGATTAGGCAAGGACGAGTCATTCCCTATCCCAATGGTCGTGGCATTCACACCGTTCACGAAGCCAAATCGGACACTTTCGATCCTCAAGCCATGACCGAGATAGGATGAGTTGTTACTTGGTACAGAAAATCATGGTTTGGCTTGAGAGATCCACCCTAAAGGAATAAAAATATCCAAGTTTCGAGGACTTTGGTTAGGTCGCTCATAACAGATCTTAGTCATTAGGTCACTAAAGACTCATCACTTGAGTCGTTATGTGGAGACTTAAATCTTTTCTGTTTGTTTTCTACTTCAAGTCTAGGGTTTGATCTTAACTTTTGGGTGTTACAGACCCCTATCTTGTTATATTAAAGAAGATAATTTACTAGAGAAGGGGACATAAGACGATTAAGAGGAAACATAAAAAATAAGTACCGCTATATCTAATAGTTTCTAGAGAGACTTCTTTGGGTCTAAGAAGCGGCATCTCAAATCTCCCTTTTCTCTTTCATAATGGCTCATTCTACTGAGTCTATGTGATTTCTTTTACGAATCTAAATGAGACAAGGTTAAGTTTATCCACCCTTATAGGTCCTCTAGAAGGAATAGAAATATCTTTTTCTTTGGAGTAAGTATCGTCTATGTCTCCTGTGGTGGCGCATATCTAGCTAAGGAGTCAACAATTATATTTGCATCTTTGAAATAGTGTATGACCTCCTGCTTCTTGTCTCTAACCTTTCTTTGAATCTTCTCGACCATCTTCTTTAGTGACGGGGGAGATACACTGTTACACCCCATATGATTCCCGACACATAGATGGCCTATTCGTGTTGGTTAAGCGTATTTAGAGAAGCCATACATGCTAGAAAAAGGCCTGGAAAAGATCGGATAAGAAACTGTCGAACCATCACGGAAGGAGCCGGGCAGAGCCTCTTGATGGCGGCGTGTCACGGAGGTGGAGCCTCCGCGTTGGCTCCGTGACACATGTTGGCGCTTGTCAGGAACAAGTATATAAAAGCCCCCTTCGGTTTTAAATTCATTAATCATGATATAATTTCCAGAAACCGCGAGAGAACGGAGAGGAAGCACGCAAAAGTAATAGAAATATCGGCTCGATTACGCTGTCAAAGGTAGTCCAAATCCAAATTTACCTCGAGATACCGAGGTATTTAGCGGCGAGGGGAGCATTCCTACGGATTTAGTTTCGCAAATTCGGCCGGCAAATCATTGCTCTGGGACTAGGTAAGTGGAATTGCTCAGAATTAGTGTCAATGTGCTCCTAGCCTTAAGAAAGTGCCCAATGCTTCCATCTTACGGACTTTCGAAGATAGCAAGTTTTTGACCGTCTTTCGATAAGCCTAGTGAGCTATAAATATGCTCCGAAAGTGACATTATCTTTTAGAATATTGGTGTATTTAGTCTAATTGACATATATGTGAATGCGGTTAGGAGAAATAGGTGGAGTGCGGCCGAGCTTCGTCAGAGTAGTCGGATAACCCAGAGGTTAAGGTATGTAAAGCCATTTCCTTCGGCAAGTTACTAACTCTAGCCTAGCATAATTCAGTGAACTCCGTAATAGAATTCCAGAGTTGAATACTGAGTATTGTGCAAGTTCGAAGTTTGGTTTGCGTTATTATATCGTACTCGTCCAGAAAGATAGTAAAGCATGCGCCAAATGGCGAGAGTGTAGCACATTCCGGACTCGAGTATAGCCGGTGTGTAATTAGCAAGCATGTTTTATATTAATATGTGAGATATTCATAATAAAAGTTAGTAAGTAAATCGAACAAACTTATATAGTAACTTAGCTACATATTAGCCATACATCAGGAATAGCATCTTGGCTACAGATTAGCCATACGGAACGAGATAGTATCTTGGCTACAGTATGACCATACAAACAGATGATATGCTCAGCTACAGATTAGCCATGCGGTTAGATAATGATCACAGATTCCGGTATAAAGCGTATAAGAATCGAGATAATCAAGAAAATCAGAATAAGAAATCGGATTACAGATAGTATTTTCAGTTTAAACATGCTTGCTATATATGTGCTTATTGTTTGTTGAGACTTGGTTGTGTCGTGAGGCACCCGTTTGGCGTCTTCGCCGCTCTGAGTTAGTAATCATAGCCGCCTGCGAGCGGGTGGGTTTACAAATCCTCCAAGTATGCCGTCCCGATTTGGACGAAGATGGGATGAAGCTTTCCCCATATCGGGCGTCGGCACGTATTATACGAAAGCCCTATTGCGCTAGCGCGAAACAGATTCAGATACAGTTTCGGTGCAGATACGGCACTTAAGAGTTCCCGAACTGCCGAACCACGGTTATTTACTCTTGGAGGCTATAGCCCGGCTAGGAGGCCCAGGGCCGACGAGGTGCTCGTAGTTAGCGAGATGAGTGGGTAACATTTTTGGATGGTTTTGACCGGGCTAGGGGTATATAGATTGTTGCTTTCTTGGCACCATCGGCTTATGGTGGTTGGTATTGGATCTTGCTTGCTATATATGTATTTATGTGCTATATACTTGCTAATAAACGGCGAGCACTTGGCGTCTGGTATGCTCACACTACATATCCACGGTCTGGCTTGATTGATTTCTATGTCGGTTCTTCGAGATTGATTATCTCACACTTTTGAGAATTTCTAAGATTATATTATTTGTATTCGATTGTATTCGGTGCTTTGCATACTCGAGTACCGATGTGCGCGCCCATTAGTGTTTGCATTACTGCACAAAATACTCATAGACGAGCGATCCCTCGTAATTCCGGCCGGCTATAGAGTCATCGGCTCACTGTCATCGAGCATTATTGGAAGGTCAACTCTTTTTCTTCTATTGTACAGTAGGGGTAAGAGTCGGGCCTGTCGGCCATTTCTATCATTACTCATAGAGGCTTGATTATATTTATTCATCTCCCTGTGGTTAGTTGTGCCGTCGTGTGAGGCAGTGCCTTTGTTAAGTTCTTTAGCATTCTTGATTATGATTGGCCGTGTTGGGCCTTAGTCCGATAGTAGTGGTGACAGCAGCCGGTCAGTAGTTATTCAGTATTCTCTATGTTCTCTATGTTGAGTTTCAGATGACTAGACAGCATGGTGGCCTTGTCGGCCCGCATAGGTTCCTTGTTATGAGTATGTCTCTGGTTAGTTGTTATTACATATACAGGTGGCTATAGGCCAGTCGGCCAGAGGCTGTGTTTACAGCCGTTATATAGCCCGTTGTTCCCAGAAATCAGAAATAGAGCTAGCCAGGCACCAGATCTGCCTAGGCTCACCAGTTAGTAGTCCAGGTCCTACTAGGGCACCAGGTGCCAGTTATACCCCCCAAGGCGGGGCGTGACATACACCACTCTATTGATCATATTAATTGTTACTAGACTATCCTTCTCTAGAATAACATGGGCATTAGAGTTTTCTTCATACCACTCAATTCCTTGTGATACTGCTTGTAGCTCATAATACTTATTAGTAACGAACTGCATAGATTTGGTGAATGCCATAACCAACTCTTCATTTTCTTTTCTAACAATACGCCCAGTTCTAGCCCCATCTTGTCTGTGCAAGAAGCTACCATTCGTATTCATCTTCCAGTTATCTCCTTCATATTTCTTGAATAGATCAAAGTGCAATTGATCCTAGCTAGGCTGATAATTTTTAGCTATATGACAAGTAGTCTTTACCATCCCAATTGATGTTCATTGTGTTGAACTTTTTGGAAATAGCTTCCTGCACATTAAACAAAATTTGGTTTGTAATTCTAAAAAAGTGATATTTTTGTTTTTATACCTCTTGGCATTTCTTTCTTTCCTAATTTCCCACAAAGTGAAATAAGGAGCAATACGTAGCCGCATCTTATATACTTCATTATTAGCATCAGGCTACCACCAACTATCTAACATCCCTTGGACAGTGTAGCATTACGTCTAATGCCAAGTGGACTAGCCACTGATGGTGAACAGATCGTCAGGTATCTCTAATTGAGAGATCCAGAAGCAGTTAAAACTAGTATCAATCTGAATTTCAAGGCTTAGAATAATATATCAATAGAAAACTTCTTTTTCAGAATCATCCACATAAAAGAATGAAATCTTAAAAGGGATTCCCTTTCCCAAAATCTTATTGTTAATGAGTTCTTTTTATTATTTTTTGTCTGATAATACTCCGGATAGAAGAACAAGAGAATCTTCTATCTGAGGTGACAGACCATTTGCATAGATCATTCTCCTCCATGTTATCAGTGTCAATTTGAATAATCTCTTGGAACAACTTATCTGGGAGAGTCTACCTCAGTGAATCATGGTCCCAATGGTTGTCAATAAGATACTATCTCACATTATTATTTTCAAGTTTACTCCATCAATTCATTCTATTGGCTAAATGACCATTAGAAGGCCAGTTATCCCACCAGGAATACATATGATCCTCATTAATCTCCCAAGTAATCTTTTGTTCTACAATATATTTAATATGAAGAAGTTTTCTACAAAAATTGGAGTTTTTGGAACTAATAACTTTAGTCACCGTATTTGTCCTGGGACAACATTTAACTTTCATGAAGTTTACCCATAAGTTATTCATGGTCTTAAATCTTCACAATTTCTTTGCTGTGAAGAATTTGCAAATATCAATCATCTTTTATAACCTAGATTACCTTCATCAATGAAGAATCATATATTATTCCAATAACTTCTATAGTGCTTATTTTTACCTTTTCTTTTTTCTCCCGAAAGAAATTAGAGAAGTAATCTTCTATCCAATAAAGAACAATCTTGGGGCGTTCTACTGCAGCAAATAAATGCATTGCTTGAGATTGTAAAATGTGTTTAATAATGAGAGTTTCACCCCATGCAAAGGGAAGATTATTCTACCACTCATTGGTCTTGTTAATGACCTCTGTGGATAAATAGTGAAAATACTAGCCCTGATCCTCCCAGTGTATATAGGACACCTTAAATATTAAAAAGCAGAACTTAGATTGATTATAGCCGATCCACCTTTTGATCTTTCTATTAGTCCTGAAGTCAGCATCCTTATAAGTAATGAAATACCTTTTATCCTTTTTAATCTCTTACCTAGAAGCTTCCTGGTATTTCTTCAATTGTATCATGACCAAATTAATAAAATGTTTGTTGATAGCACAAATAGTAAAATATCATCAGTGTAACAAAGATGGTTAACTTGAGGCACATTGTTGCTTATGAAAAATATCTTGAAATCCTCTATGTTACTAAGATGATTAAGAGCTTTAGGAAGAGCTCTGCACCTAAAATAAATAGGGTAGAAGACAGAGGGCCCCTTTGCTTGAGGCCTCCAGAATACTTGAGTAAAACATATCTAGATCCATTCACAATAGTTGTATACCAGTTGTTAGAGATGACTCTATAAATAACTCGATGAAATATTCTCTAAAGTCCAATTTACTCATGACAAACGTAAGGAAAGCCCATGATACCTTACCATTGACCTTCGACATATCTAATTTCAACACCAAATTATCATTCTCATTTCCACCTAATTCCATGAACGATCTATTGAGCAAAAAGAATATTCTAAGTGATTAGTCTTTTTCTAATAAAACTTGATTGGTTGTCAGAAATTAATTTAGGAAGGATATGATTTAGTCATGGGAATAATTTTGAATAAGATTTTGTTTGTAATGTTGCTCAAGCTTATAGGACTGAATTGAGAAAAGTGATATGAGGTCTTGAATTTAGGAACTAACACTAGGAAAGAGTGAGTAAAAACCCTAGCGAGATTAGCTCCAATTAGAAAAATAATCTCTCATAATACAACATATCGTGTTTGATGATATCCCAGTCTATATGAAAAAAGTGGTCATTATAACCATCTAGACCTGTGCAACTATTTGGATCCAAGGAGAAATTAACACTCTTAACCTCTCTTTCAATAGGTATAACTTTCATAGCATCATTATCCATATCTGTAACCAAATTATCTATGTGTCTTAGGAAATTATCAGTGGTATCTCTCGTGCTATCAGAATGGGAAAAGATATTGCTGAAATGATTAATAATTGCTTGAACAATATGATCAGAATTCATCATCCAATTCCCTGTAAAGTCCTTGATTCTGAGGATCCGAGCCTGCCTCCTTTTATCTCCGATGACACTGTAGAAGTATTTAGAATTAGTATAACCTTTCTCAACCCATTTGACTTTATCCTTTAGTTTCAAGATGAAATCCTTAAGTTTGATCCACTTAATGTATTTAGCCAGAGCTTTGTGGAGCAAGATTATGTTATGATCTGATTTATCCGTGTTATATGTATCCTCCATAATCATGTTATGCTCCTCCACATGCTTGGTAATATTAAAGAGATGTTCAATGCAGTATTTAAACCATCTACTGAGGCTTTAGATAGGTTGTTGAGTTTATTATGGACTCTCCACATACAATTGCCTTGGATCTTATTATCCCAACCTTCTTTGATAATATCTAGAAAACCATCCTGATTTTTCCGTCCATCAACTCATCAGAATTAGAGGCTTTTCAGACATAGTGTATAATCAGCTTCAGATTTGTGTATGTATTTTAATGCTATGTTGTGTTCAGACTTCCGCTATAGTTATTATGTTGATCTTCTGCTTTTATTGATTGAGTTAGATCTATGTTCATACTATGGATCAACTTGGAGTCTCTCGGGGCTCCCTATCCCGTGTCTCGATCCGGGCCTATGTTTGGGTCATGACAAATTATCTCCTTAGGCTGCATATGGTGCGAAAAATCTCTTAATAACCCTTGTAACATTCCCACACCTGAGCTAAGGTCTCACTATCTTTCTGCACAAACCCGGAGATCTTCCCTCTCGACTCCTTAGTTCTTCTTGAAGATAAAAACCTGTTGATGAATTTATTGGAAAGAGTCTCCCATGTGGTGAAGGAACCTGCTGGCTCATTTTGAAGCTACTCCTTGGTTTCACCAATCTGTGAGAATGAAAACAATGTCAGCTTAAAATATTCATCTAACACGTTCTGGTAGTGAAATTCTCGCTCAACTCCATGAACGTAATCAGATTCCTGTGAGGATCCTCGTGCGGCTTGACCTGATATTGGAAAGTGTTTTGGATCAACCGCATGGTCTCTTCCTTCAGCTCAAAGTTTCCAGTTATAGCCGGCTTGACAATCGCTTTAGAAGCATTCTCCAAGTTCGGCCTAGCAAAATTCAACACTGGAACTCTCTCTTGGTTGTTGCCATGTACCAGGTCATTGTTCTCCATGATTAACCTTCGAAAGATTCTCTCAATTTCAGGATCAAGAGAAGCCAAAAGTTATTCTTGACTTCTCGTACTTGGCATACACTAAGCACACACCCCTATAAACTTCACAAAAATAAAGAAACAAATGTAAAATATAGAATAGCAAAATAAGATCCTAACCTACAAATGATTAAACAATATTCAAATTCTCGGCAAAGACGCCAAAAACTTATGTCACCCAGGCGCACATAAGCGCACGTGGTCACCAAGTAATATAGGCCTAGAAGCCCCGATTATCATACTTACAGAGAGTTGTTAGTTCAATCGTTATAAGGTTATTACTTTATTTTTCTATTCTAACAAAACAGTTGAAATGGGGAATGATTTGGAGAATTAAACTATTAAAATCTTTAAATGTAAAGTTAACTAAAGCAGTTACAAGCTTGACTTTACTTCGATGATGATAAAAATATAGGGTAATTGCACTTTGCAGTTTCAGGTTGAGTTTTCAAGACGTGATTACACTAGAATGATTCGTCCTATGGTTGATAGTTAAAAGTTATTATCCCATTCCTTTCCACTATCCCTAACATTCAAGGACTATTTTATGAACCCTAATGCCTATATCCCTATGGCCGCAAGAGAAACATGAAATGATGTTTATGCCTACTTGTATTTCAACTAAACAAGGTTGAAGGGTATGTCCCTATCCTCAACAACTTCTATCTTCTCATCAATGGGTTTGAGGGTCTTTGAATTTCTGTTCTGTATTTACCTTTAATCCTTTTGATTTTCTTTTCCAAGTTCAATCGAAAGTCAACAGATTTACTTATAAGGTGATCAGTCTCATAAATAAGTAATTATAACTAGTAAATACAAATAATCATTAAAAAAGAATCGAATCTTGATTAAATAAGTCTTTCAAATAATCAACCATCCACCATGGCCAAAATCCTAGAGTATGAGTTTATCCACTTATAGACAAGTGGAAAAATGAATACTTAATCATCATCATTTGAAATAAAATAGTAAAAAAGAGAAAAAACCTAGTATAGAACTTTGTCTTTCTTCCAAACGGCTTACAAGCCTCCACAAATAAAATACGCAATGTAAAAATGATCCAAAGATTGCTAACAAATGCCCTAGAGGATGTATTTATAGTTGAGCCTTTAAATGACGCTTCGACCCTCCAACATTTAGCTTTAAAATCAGAAATTTCAGCCCAGAATAGGTCTGGCGCACCGCCCCACCTATCTCTCCACAGAGTTAGTTAAATTTCCAGTAGTTTCAGCTCTGGGATGGGCCTGGTGCGCCGCCCTCACCATCTCACCAAGGAATTAACCAATTTTCTGAACTTCTAATACCTCTGACGCGCCGCCCTCACTATAGCACTATAGAGCTAGTTAAATTCTTGAACATTAGGACCTTTGTAGCGTGCGACTTCCTCTATCTCACCAAAATTTTGGGAATTTTCTCTTACCCTCGGTAATTTTTGGGCTCCACGCCCACCATCTCACCAAAGTGGTGAATGAATATCCTCTAAAGTTAAGGGCTTGGCATGGGGCGCCATCCATAGCCCCAGAAATGATAAAATTATCTCATGAAGTTGAGGACCGGGCGCTCGGCGCCAGCCATAGCCCCCAAACCTTCTTCTCAGCTTCTCAAACCTTCAACCTTGGTTCATTTTGGATCCTTTTTCCTTGGTTTCCTGCTCAAAATATCTAAAATCATTTGTTAGCATACAAAACACAAAAGCATATGAATTTATGTATTTCTTAAGGATTATGAACTCAAAACAAGATAAAAGATTGGTAAAAACAAGGCAAATGGGTGTAGAAATATGCCTAACATCAATGACCTCCCAAAATCACTAATAAAACTTATCAGTGAATCCATTAGGACATGCAGCAATATCTAGATATGATAGGAGAAAAATATCATGATAAAATAAATTTAAAAATTATCTTTTTATTATTAATATCCTTTGTTTCTAAATTTCAATGACTCATCAATTTATAAAGCATGTGAGCAAGAGAGAAATTTGTTCAAATGTATGCAAAAGACACCACTTGCAAAGTGAAATGAAGAAGTTCACATAGCTTACGTGATAAAATTATCATGTACATACCATCTCAAAAAAAATAAATTATGCTACTTGAAACATCTACTATTAGCTCTACTTTAAACATTGCAAGTGCCCACTTGCCAAAGGAAGAAAAAGAGAAATGTACACCCAAAATCTCTATGATTATCATCAAGAAGGGAGCACTAGAGATCATCTCTTAAAGTTTTTTTTCTACTATCTCCTCAATTATTTAGTGTTGGAAATTATTCTAGTTTCTGCTTTTAATTAAATAGTAGAATTATTCCTCCTGAATATTTCTTCTATTTTCTTATGGAGAAGAATATTTCTGTTAGTAGTACCTATTCTAGTATTGAGTAACTTTCTTTTGTGTTGGAAAAATGAATAATCTTGATATATTTATATAACAGTAAGTATTATTCTTAAATTTCACGTGCGTGAGCTGAAGCTTTATATTTAATTTTTATTCGCGTTATAGTTATATGTTACTTTATTTGTTAATTGTAAAGATATGACACCTGAGCCTAACTCAACCTCAAAAGCTAGCTCTTGAGGGGAGGATTGCCCAAGTCCATATAAACAAATCATCAGTCCATTCCCCAACCAATGTGGGACTTTAACCTACTTTAACACCCCCTTTCACACCTAGGCCCGACTGGAGTGTGGACTGGGAGCCCAAACGGGAATGAACCTGGCTCTGATACCATGTAAAGATATGACACCTGACCTAACTCAACCCCAAAAGCTAGCTCATGAGCGGAGGATTGCCCAAGTCCATATAAACAAACCATCAGTCCATTCCCCAACCAATGTGGGACTTTTACCCACTTTAACACCCCCCTTCACACCCAGGTCCGACTGACGTGTGGACTAGAATCCCAAACGGGAATGGACCTGGCTCTGATACCATGTAAAGATATGACACCTGGGCCTAACTCAACCCCAAAAGCTAGCTCTTGAGGGGAGGATTGCCCAAGTCCATATAAACAAACCATCAGTCCATTCCCCAACCAATGTGGGACTTTAACCTACTTTAACATTAACATCTATCTGTTTTGTACTACATATTAACATATTACTAATTCTGTAATCGAGAGAGGCAAAGAAGTGATACTGTTAATTGAAGTATTGATAGATTGTTAATATTTATTTGGTGACATCTATCTATTTTATGTTATAGTTAATTCTACACTTATTTGTAATCGAGAAACACGAATAGTGTAATAATTAGTTATAAAAAGTAAGGTAACCGAAAGGATCTTACTTTCAAAAGCGTGTTTTAATTCAAGTGCATATTTTTGATTCTTTAATTTTGCTACTTTGACGATTAAATTATATAACCTAGAAGAATGTATTTAATTTTTCAACTTTAGTAATAATATGTAAATATAATCGTCAGAGATATTTATACTTTTATGAGAAATAAAAATTGAGGAATAAGGAATTTACTTTATAAAGAGAAATATCGAGTGAAGTCAGGACCCCAACACCTTATAATATATTGTGAAAAACAAAATATTTTCTCTACCTTATTTGTTTACGTTTTTCTAATTAGTTAATTCACCATTCAACTCTTTTTGATTTTTTAAAATAGTAATTGAAATAAGAAACGTCTGTAGAATAGATAAACCAATCTCTGTGGGTTCGATATCTTTCTATACTATTATTTGATAGAGTTCGAGTTAACACACACACACACACACACACACACATGCAAGTGACTCATTAAATTTTTGGCACTGTTGCCGGGGATTGACAAAAGTCTACTACAGATTAATTGTTTTACTACTAATTTGAGAATCAATTATTATTTTTTATCTTTAAGCTGAAAATTCAGGAAGTGTATGACCCGTTCCTCTTCAAGAGAACTAGTAAAATATAATCCTGAAATTAAAAGATCCCTACGGTTGTTGCAAAAAAAACAGGCCTCACATTCTCAAATTCCTTCACAATAAAGAATGGAGAACGACGAGCTTAATAACAATAACAACCCAATTCCACCACATCAAGAGGAAGAACAATTTGATGAGGTAGTACCACGGCGTGATAGGATACTTAGAGATTATGCAAAACTAGATCACTTTGAAGGAGAATCAAGTGTAAGGAGGCCACCAATAACGACAAATAACTTTGAAATCCGCATAGGTTTGATTGAGACCATCCAAAATTCATGTCAATTTACTGGTGATGCAAGCGAAGATCCTCATACCCATCTAATTGACTTTCTTGAACTAGTTGAGACCTATAAGTACAATGGGGTCACAACAGATGCTACCAGATTGCGATTTTTTCCTTTTTCATTAAAAGTGAAGCCAAGATATGGTTACGAAGCTTACCAAGAGGTTCCATCACTACATGATACAAAATGACTCAAAAATTTCTCAATAAATATTTTTCACTTGCAGAAACAATTAAATAAAGTAAGAAATTAATAATTTTATGCAAGCAGATACTGAATCTATATATCAGGCATGGGAAAGACTCAGAGCAATGTTAAGAAAATGTCCACACCAAGAAATTTCAGATCCAGACATTTTGTTTATCTTTTATCATGGTATTAAAACCTCTCTAGAAATGTAACTGATGCAGTATGAGGAGGATCTATAATGGGAAAACCCACTGGAGAGGCCATTCAATTTCTTAATGAAATCTCAGAAAATGTTGTTCAGTGGCCTTCAGACAGAATATTATGAAAATAGTAGCAGGATTAAATCTAATTGACGCTTTAAATTCATTGACACAACAAATTGCAGCCCTCACACAAAAATTCGAGGCTTTTCATGTAAGTACGCAATCATCTCCTCAAATTGAAAATTGTGATGTTTGTAAAGGTAATCACCCTAATCACGAATGTCAAGCTTCAATACAAAATGAGGAACATATAAATATTATTAGTTATAAAAATAATTATTCATTTGGTAGTTCCATGGTACAAAAACACCCGAGATTCAAATGGAGTAATCCTAATGGTGCTGAAAATCCTCAAAGATTTTTTAATCAAAGGCAGCAGTGCAGGGACCACCTAAGTTTCAAAATAAAAATAAAGGACAACAAAATTTTCAATAATATCAACAACATCCCCAAAGAACTCATGAACAGATCCTTGAAGACATGATGTACAAGTTTATTAAGGCTACTGATGAGAAGGTTGAAAGTCAACATTCAGCCATAAAAAAATTAGAAATTCAGGTAAGTCAATTAGCAACACTCATGTCTGGACAAATTCAAGGAGCCTTGCCTAGCAACACTGAGAAAAATCCAAAAGAGCACCTTAAAGCCATATCTCTAAGCTCAGGTAAAGCTCTTGATGATCCATATACAAATAGACAAGGAAATTCACGAGATGTGGAACAAATAAATGAAGGTAAGGATAAATAAAAATTTGATTATTCAAAAGAAAAAAATGTGCAAGAAAATGAGTTAACGCATCCTCATTCTCTACTTCTCCCTTTTCCGCAAAGATGAGAAAAGAAAATTTGACAAACAATTCTCAAAATTTCTGATTCAACTTTACATTAATATACCGTTCACAGATGCTTTGAAACAAATACCCTCGTATGCTAAATTCCTTAAATATATTTTTTCAAGTAAAAGAAAATTAGAAGAAGTTTCTGTTGTTGATCTTCTAGAGAAATGCGGTGCTATACTTCAAAACAAACTTCCACAAAAACTTGGTGATTCAGGAAGTTTTGCGATTCCTTGTATATTGGGAGGCGCTCATTTTGAAAAAGCATTATGTGATTCGGGTGCCTCAATAAATCTAATGTCATTTTTGATTTTTTAAAAAAATTAGAAATTGGTGAAATGACAAGAACTGGTGTGTCTCTGCAGTTCACTGACCAAAGTACTAAAAAACCAAAAGGAATAGTTGAAAATGTCCTCGTAAGAGTTGATAAATTTGTGTTACCGGTAGATTTTATAGTACTTGAAATGGAAGAAAATATTGAGGTGTCATTGCTTTTAGGTAGACCATTGCTTGCCACAGGCAGAGAAATCATTGATGTCCATCAAGGAAAACTAATACTGCGAGTTGATGATGAAAGAATAATTTTTGATATGTAGAAAATAATGAAATTTCCTGAGGATGAGTCATCATTTTCTTGTTTTCAAATGGACTTGCTAAATGACCTTGCAGATGAAAATAAAGATGATCAGTTAATTACTGATTCACTTGAAAAATATTTGGCCAAGTCAGGTCTCACAAATGATGATAATCCCATAATAAGAAAGGAGACCGAAATAATAGAAAAATCAGAAAAATGAGGAAATCTCACTAGAACAAGTTCAATCAAAAACTAAACTCAAAGCTCTTCCCACTCATTTGAAATATGTTTTTTTTGAATCTAAATTATTTCCTATAATCATTTCATCTTCTTTGATCTTAGAACAGGAAAACAGGTTTATTGAAGTGTTGAAAGAACATAAAAGAGCATTAGGGTGGACTATAGCTGACATCAAAGGAATCAGTCCATTGCATGAATAGGATCCTCATGGAGGATAATTATAAGCCAACGATCCAACCTCAAAGAAGACTAAACTCGAAAATGCAAGAAGTTGTCAAGAAAGACGTGATAAAACTTCTTACCGTAGGTATCATTTACCCAATATCTGATAGTCCTTGGGTAAGTCCTGTGTAAGTAGTACCAATAAAGGGAGGTATGACGGTGGTAAAAAACAAAAATAATGAACTCATACCTACCAGAACAGTCACAAGATGGAGAGTATGTATTGATTTACAGAAAACTTAATGAGGTTATAAGAAAAGATCATTTTCCTCTACCTTTTATTGACTAAATGCTTGAGAGAGTTGCAGGTCATGGTTTTTACTATTTTCTTGATGGATATTCTGGATACAATCAAATATCTATTGCTCTAGAAGATCAGGATAAAACTACTTTCACATGTCCTCAAGGTACATATGCATATCGAAGAATGCCATTTGGACTATGCAATGCTCCTGCTACATTTTAGCGTTGCATGTCGGCAATTTTCTCAGACATGACCGAAAAATTTCTTGAAATCTTCATGGATGTTTTCACACTATTTGGTAAAACATTTGAAGATTGCTTCTACCATTTAACTTTGGTAATTAAAAGATGTGAAGAGACAATTCTAGCTCTTAACTGGGAAAAATGTCATTTTATGGTAATAGAAGAAATAGTTTTAGGACATAAAGTTACTGCTAAAGGAATAAAAGCTGATAAAGTAAAAATCGATCTTATAGCAGGATTACCTCCTCCTTCCACTGTAAAAGGAATTAGAAGTTTCTTAGAACATGCAGGTTTCTATAGAAGGTTTATCAAAGATTTTTCAAAAATATCAAAACCTCTTACGAACCTGCTAATGAAGGATGTGAAGCTTAAATTTTCAGATGACTGTAGTAAAGCCTTTATGATTCTCAAAGAATAATTGACTAAAGCTCCAATTATGATTACTCCTGATTGGAGCCAACCATTCTAAATAATGTGTGATGCAAGTGAGACAACAGTTGGAGCTATATTAGGACAAAAGAGAGATAAAATTTTTAGTCCTATTTACTATGCCAGTAGAACCCTTAATGAAGCTAAAAAGAATTATGCTACAACTGAGAAAGAATTATTGGCAGTAGTATTTGTATTTGATAAATTTCGGTCCTATCTAATAGGAACCAAAGTTACAGTTTTCACCAATCATGCAGCCTTAAAATACCTTCTAGCAAAGAAAGATGCTAGACCTAGATTGGTAAGATGGATACTCCTGTTGCACGAATTTGATCTAGAAATTAAAGATAGAAAAGGGTCAGAAAATTAAGTCGCTAATCATTTATCATATTTGGAACATCATCCCACTGAGATATCAAATATAAAGGAAGACTTTCCTGATGAACATATCTATAAAATCACAACTATTGTGGATCGACCTCCTTGGTTTGCTAACATTGCCAATTACTTAGCGGGAGGATGGATCCCAAAAGATCTTTCTTATGAACAAAGAAAAAAACTTAAGAAAGATGCAAGACATTATTATTGGGAAGATCCTTACCTATTTAAATTTTGTGCAGATGAAATAATTAGGAGATGTGTACTAGAGACAGAAATGAATGACATATTAAGTCATTGTCATGATGGAGCAGTAGGAGGACATTATGGAGGAAGAAAGACAGCCGCTAAGGTACTTGAAGTTGACTTTTTTTTTTTGTCCTACTTTATTCAAAGATGCAAGAAATTATGTCTCCACTTGTGACAAATGCCAGAGAAGAGGTAACATTTCAAAACGAGATGAGATGCCTCTTAGCTCGATTCTGGTATGTGAAATATTTGATGTGTGGAGAATTGAATTTATGGGTCCTTTTCCGCCTTCAAATGGATGCGAATATATTTTAGTAGCTGTTGACTACGTTTCAAAATGGGTAGAAGCAATGGCAACTAGGAAAAATAATGCTCATGTTGTTTGCGCTTTTCTTAAGAAAAATATATTTTCTAGATTTGGAACACCGTGAGTCGTCATAAGTGATCAGGGAACTCATTTTATGAACAAACAATTCGCAGGTTTATTATCAAGATATGGAGTAACTCATAAAACAGAAACCTCCATATCATGCTCAAACAAGTGGGCAAGTAAAAGTATCCAACAGAGAATTAAAAAGAATTTTAGAAAAAAAACTGTTGAATCCTCTCTTAAAGATTGGTCTTTAAAGTTAGATGATGATTTGTGGGCATACAGAACTGCTTTCAAAACTCCCATAAGCACCTCCCTCTATAGACTAGTTTATTTGGAAAAACTTGTCATCTGTCTGTGGAACTAGAACATAAAGCATATTGAGCTATAAAATTGTTAAATATAAATTTGCTAGAGGCAGGTAAAAATCACCTCTTGCAGCTTCATGAATTAGAAGAATTCAGACTTGAAGCATATGAAAATGCTAAGCTATATAAAGAAAAGACAAAAAAGATGGCATGATAATATTATTCGCCATAAGAATTTTAAAATTGGAGACCAAGTTCTATTGTACAATAGTTGATCGAGATTATTTCTAAATAAATTTAAATCACATTGGACAGGACCTTACTTTGTAACAGAAGTAACTCCCTATGGCACTGTTGAAATACAACATAAAGATGGGGGAGAAAAATTTCGAGTAAATGGTCATCGCTTGAAGCCGTATGTCAGCAAAATATTTGACAAACATGCTTCAGCAATTCTTTTCGTCTAAAT
>JACEIK010001694.1:0-10991 GCA_018107945.1 Datura stramonium | reverse complement strand
GCGTGAGCTGAAGCTTTTTATTTAATTTTTATCCATGTTACAGTTATATGTTGCTTTATTTGAAAATATCTATCTATTTTGTACTACATATTAACATATTACTAATTCCGTAATCGAGAGAGGCGGAAGAATTGATACTGTTAATGGGAGTATTGATAGATTGTTAATGTTTATTTGGTGACATCTTCTATTTTATATTATAGTTAATTCTACAATCATTTGTAATCGAGAGAGGTGAATAATGTAATAATTAGTTATAACAAATAAGGTAACCGAAAGAGCCTTACTTTCAAAAGTGCGTTCTAGTTCAAGTGCATATTTCTTGTTCTTTAATATTGCTATTTTGACGATTAAATTATATAATTGAGAAGAATGTATTTAATTGTTCAACTTTAGTAATAATATATTAATATAATCATGAGAGATATTTATACTTTTATGAGAAATAGAAGTTGAGGAATAAGGAATTTACTTTATAAAGAGAAATATTGAGTGAAGTCAGGATCCCAACACCTTTTAACATATTGTAAAAAATAAGTACATTTTCTTTATTTTTTTGTTTACATATTATTAATTATTTAATTTACCATTCAACTCCTTCCAATTTTTCTAAATAGTAATTGAAACAAGAAACATTTGTAGAATAGATAAACCAATCTCTGTGGGTTCGACATCTTTCTATACTATTATTTGACAGAGTTCGAGTTAAAAAAATATATATACGCAAGTGAATTGTCATTTATTTAGTAATTTCACCCAAAAAAAGGTCCAAAGCCTTATTAAAAGAAAAAGGGCAGGCAACACAGGCAGATGAGAAAAACAGCAAAGCAGCAAGGGCAAAAAAAAAGAAATGCAGATGAGAAGAAAAAAGAAAAGAAAAGGAGAAAAAGAGAAGAAAAAAGGAGAGAAAAATAAGAATTTTCGATCCAAAGTATCAAGGTAATAACTCTAATATTTCATTTAAGTTTATTATGCGATTATGAGTGAATTTTTATGGTGATATTATGAGGAATTGAGAAAGTTTAGCCCTAGGGTTCTTCAACCTAAATCATTAATTTGAAAGGAAAAACACTATCAAAATTTGATTTCGAATAATGTTCTAGAATCCTCTCATCGAGGAGAATTTTGGTGGTCATCGTTCAAAAATTTTGCCTAGTTGATCAGAGTTGACATTTTAGGTCAACCCTTTGACCGTGAGTTTGACTTGTGTTAAAATTTTTTAAAAACATCTGTAGATTCTAAACTCAATTTTGTGTAATGTGAGGTAATTCGGAGATCCAAGAATGAAGTTCTGATTTATTAAAAAGAGTGCTTGAGTTGTCAATTAGAGGTAAGTGACTTTAAGCTTTGAATGCTTGCTTTTCAAATATGATTTAATAATGTATTTTTTCTGCCTGGTCCATATGTTGGGACGAGCGTGTGCCTGAAAGTATCGGTGGTCTTTAGGGCCAACCACATATACTTTTTGTGCAAGGATACTAAAACTCTCGGTATAAATTTATTTTGTGGAGTGATACAGCTGTGAGCCATGAGGTTGGGGTATGTGTATGTTTTTCTGATATCTACAATACCCCGAAAGCCCTAAGATCATACCCGAGAGTTGAAACGGAGAAAATAGGATTTTTCTGCATTGGTGAGGAGTTGGACTTAGTTGGAAATCTTAAGTTTTGATGATCACGGGAGTGACCGCGATTCATGGTTAGCCCCACAACTCGTTAGATCAGCCGTGGTCAAGGCTGGTTGAAGAAAGGAGAATTTTGGGCAGTAAGGGCAACAAGAGGTGACCACGAGTCGTGATCACCAGTAACGACCCGTTATGTTCCCCTTGGTGAGCCCCAGGTGAAGTTTTGGTAGTGTATTTGACGACTTGTGGCCATGAGTCGTGTCCAAGGATGACGACTTGTCCAGTCCCTCATTGGGACTGACAGTTTGTTTTTTCCTACAAGTTTACTAAGGGCTTTTTCGTAATTCCTATTCTTAAGGAATAAACTACGTCATTTTAAGGTCAGAATAGAGTGTATTAGGATGATTTAAGTCATTCTAGCCTATTCAAAACTAATGCATGCAAGTTTGAGGGTTTAAAGAGTGATCAAGTATAGTTCATCAAGGTTCTTCCTCAATTCTTCTTCAATTTCCTTTGGGTGATCAAGGAAGATAGTAGAAACAACTTACCCAGGTATATGAGGCTATGAATGAGAGTTTCTTCCACTCTCATTTCCGAAACTCTTCTAAAATTTCACGAATTCCAATTCTAAAAGTCAAGTTTCATGATCAATAAAGTTTATGTCAATTCTTGTGAAATTCAATGTGATCTATCGATGGGTTTAAATCATATTTTATGATCTATGGATATATTTTATAACTATTTTGAAGATAAATTGCTAGATTTGAGTTTAAATTCAATTATGCCCAATTATGCATGTTCTTATGAAAAGTTTAAGTTATGATTTCGCTATGATCTTGATCTAGATTAGCCCAACTATGATTTATGTTTTATGATATGATTTCTCTCAAATACTTATCATGGATTTATGAGATATCAAGTGTGTGTGTGTGTATGTGTATGTGTATATATATATATATATTACAAGTATGCATGAATTTTATAATTTATGGATTTATGATTATGTCCGACTCACGGGCCTTATTTCATGGCTAGTTCACGTATTTCAAGTATGCTTATGAATATAGTGATTTTAACTAGCCCATGAATCTCATATATATTATCCTATGAGCACTATATATGTTTTGGGAGTAGTATTTAACACCGAGTAGATCTGGGGTCCAAGCATACCCCGAGTCTCAGAACTACGCACCAACGTAGCCATGATGGGACCTCCTTTGCGACTGTCCTTTTTGCCCGAACGGGCCTTTCATGAGGGTATCATGCCTATTTTCATGGTTCTACCCTTGTCAAGGTATGAACACCCTCCCAACTAGGGTTTTACAGGTCGGGCTCCATGTGTGCTCATATAGGGTATGTCGGTAATAAGAATCTCCCACTGTTCCTCATGATTTATGCATGTATGATTATGTACTTTTGCTCAAGTCATGTTCAATAAGCTTTTCTCTTATGATTATGACTATGATTGATTTTCGAATGTTTTGAAAACCCTGAGCCCTTATGTTTACATTATGACATTTAAGTTATGATCATGTTATCCTAATCTTATAAACTCTTATGTATTTTAACTGTCCGTTTTACTTACCTTGCATATTCGGTACATTTTAAGTACTGACCGCATATTCTATGCTATATCGTTTTATGAACAGGCTCCGATATTCAGACTCAGCCTCGTTGCTAGCCCAACTTCCAAAGTAGCATATCCAGTTTCAGTTGGTGAGTTCTCATCTCCAGAGGACTATTCCTTATCAATTATCTTCATAGTTTCAGTTTTAAGCTTAGAGAGTTAGTTGGGGTCTGGTCCCATTAACTCATCAGAAATAGAGGCTTTTCAGACATAGATTGTACTCAGCTTCAGATTCGTGTTGTATGTTATGATGTTATGCTATGTTCAGACTTTCGCCATGTTTATTATAATTAATCTTTCAATTTTATTGATTGATTTAGATGTATGTTCACGCCATGGGTCGACTTGGATTCTCTCAAGACTCCTGTCCCGTGTCTCGATCCGGGCCCATGTTCGAGCCGTGACAATATCACTGGGCATTGTGGATGCTTTCTGACAGTATTTGGCATTGTGTATGCTTCTTGATAATACTGAGCATTATGTATGCTTCCTAATATATTTGGCACATTGTATGTTTATTGATTATTGGGCATTATGTGTGCTTCTTGACTATACTGAACATTGTGTATGCTGTCGTGGACTCGTGGTGTTGATTAATTGCTTTCGATGTCATTCATGACAAGCCCTCAACATTAATTGTGTTGAGATATATAATATTCTTGATAAATAATTGTGTGAACCTTGTAAAAAATGTAATGTCCCGGAAACTCAAAGTCTACGCCCGGGACTTGAATTAGAGAAAACTAGAAAATCTACATCAGGTCACAAAACGAGTCATTCTATGATCCGTGAGGAGAGACCACGAGTAGTTAAGTGACTCGTGGTGAGGCCTGGGAACTTAAGTGGAATTTTGGTGCATTGGGTGACCACGGGTGTGACCACGAGTCGTGGTCAACCCCCATGAGTCGTGAGGTGACTCGTGGTCAAGGATAATTTGTAATGGGAAATGCTAGGCAGTGCACCTAACGAGTTGTCACCACGAGTCATAGTCCGTTACCATGACCTGTTAGATGACTCGTGGTCAGGCCTTGGTCAGGAATTAGGGGAGGTAGGCAGTATACCAAATGGGTCCTTACCACGACTCGTTTGGGACACCATGAGTCGTGGTGTCACCCATGGGGGATTCCTGGACTTTTAGACAATGTAGTCCTTGAGAGGTGACCACGAATCGTGGACACTAACCATGATTCGTTAGGTCCCTCGTGATGACCTTCAGTGTACTCCAGGCAGTGTATTCCACGAGTTTGACCACGAGCTGTGGTCACTAACCACAACCCGTTAGGTCACCCATGAGGACTGACACTCAGTTTTTCCCTGCGAATTTTCAAAGGTCTTTCAGTAATTTTTTACCCTCTTAAACTTTAAACTACGTCGTTTTAGTCATAATTTCCGACTTAATATGGGGTTAAACGGTTTATTTCCTCATTCCCCACTCAAACCTTCAGAGAAACAGATCGTAGAATTCTCTCAGGGACTCTCAGAGCAAGAACTACGACAACCTACTTCTCCTCAGATTCTCAAGGAATTTCGTCGGATTTCCTTATCAGGTACGTGGGAATTCAACAAGGGGATAGTTCTTCCTTGTGTCCCCTAAAACCCTTCTCTAGTTTCTCTATAAAATCCTAGCCCTGAGCTTTCGAATGTGAAGAGAATATATCTCAGTTTTATTTGAATTCACATAGAAAGATATCCATGATTATTTTAGATATGACTTCCATCAATTCATGTTTAAATTGATGTTATTTCCATAAAAGTGAATTCTAGCCCTGCATACTTTTGAATGTTAAAAAATTCTTGGTAATGATTCGTTTAATCCATGTGGAATTATTATGTTATATTAATTATGGATATTGTTCCACCAGTTAGTGACAGTATTGATGCTTATCCCTTCCACATTGAATTTAACCCTAGTGCTTGAGAGTAGAAAAGACTAGAATCTTGTTAAAGTGTTTAAATCTTGAAATTTCCTTGAATATATCAGTGTGGTGAATTCCCACATTATTCTATATGCTAAATTCTCAGTCAGATACATGATTGCCTAGATTTAGTTAAAATGTGAGAATACTCTGTGTCAGTCAGAAATGTCAGCTGATCAGTTTGACTACAGAATTTCTCGAGGTGTCAGTATTACCTCCCATTTATCAGAATCAGATTCAGAATTCGGTTTATTGATCTACTAGGCGGTCATGAAACCCTAGATATATAGCTTTGACTTGCCTTAGTACCCCAGTTCAGATTATAGTTTGTTCTTAGAAGGTTACGACGCTTCTAGATAAGCAGCTTGTACCAGTCTTAGAACTCAGTCTCAAAATTCGGTCCAATGAGACTCTTAGGGTACTTTCAGATATGAATTCTTGACTACTCTTGGGCCCCAGTTTCGAGCTATCAGCTTAGTATTTAGTATAGGATTATCCATAGTGAGTAGGACTTAGCACCGAGCGGACCAGGGTTCCAATGCATCCAGGTTCCTAGAACTATGTTGCTAGCGTAGGTTATAGTATTTATTGACCTGATTGGCCCCAGGCTTTTGTGATTACCCAATTCATGCCTTTATACCCTGGCAAGGTATATTGGGTCCTACTTGTGGGGTGTATACATCGGACTCCACATCTAGCTCACATGGTTACATGTTGGTTATAAATTCTCCCACTAGTTAGTTCAGTCTAGTCTCAGTCCAATTCAATTCAGATCAGTATTCTAGACTTAGAACATTCTTTGACTATCAGACAGGGTCTTCTAGACCACCTCAGTATTTCAGTTATTCAATTTAGTAGCTAGGTTGTCATTGTATGTCTTTTAGTTCAGCATTTCTTTTGTTATTTATTCCATTATGTTCCTCTCACTTACTCAGTACATTCAAAGTACCGATGTATACTTTTATGCTGTATCATTTTATGATACAGCTGAAGGATCTCAGTCTCGGCTACATTAGCCGATCGCTCATCAAAGACCGCAGCCTTACTAGTTGGTGAGTCCTCATCATTCGAAGATGGAGATTTATTGCTTCAGTTATACTTTTACTCCTATTTATTTAGATTTGGAGTTAGCTAGGGGCTTGTCCCAGCAGCTCATCAGTCATAGTGGCTTTCAAACGTAGATTTTTTTTCCAGACTCAGATTGGTTTTACAGACTTGTAGTGTTGTTATAATATTTTCAAATATTATGAACCAGCTTTATTGCTTTCGATTATTTTTCTTTTCTCTTTAAACTTCCGCTGTATGTATTTTTATATTACTCAGAATGCCCATGCATGATAGACCAGGGGTTGACTTGGGGTCACTTATGACTTCAAGTACCGTGTTTTGTCCAGGGTGTAACCTCAGGGTGTGACAAACTTGGTATCAGATAACTAGGTTCAGAGTATCCTCGGATGTCTAAAAGCCGCATCGCGTAGAGCCCTCTTCATGGGTGTGAAGCATACCACACTTATGATGGGGAGGCTACGAGATGTCAGTAGAAAAAATTCCCTTTATTTCATACTCCTTATCGTGCGCTCAAATTCAGTTCCAGAACCATTCTCCTAACTCGTGTTCTTCTTCATTTCATTGAATCATGCCTCCACGATGTGGTAACGGAAGGAGGGCCGGTAATGCTCAGCAACCTGCCACACCAACTCCGATAGCCCCTCAGGATGACTCGGTATCTATCGTAGAATTCAGGGCGGCCATTCAGCTGCTCGCTCAAACTGTGACCAACCAGGTGAAGCAGCAGGTGGTTCCAGTCAACAACAATGGTTCCGTAGAAGCTGCCCGAGTGTGGGATTTCACTAGGATTAACCCTCCGGACTTTCATGGATCTAAGGTGGGAGAGGACCCACAGGGATTTGTGGAAGAGATTAAGAAGGTCACCCAAATTGTGGGTATCAGCCCCTCAAAGAGTGCTGACTTGGCTGCTTACCAGCTGAAAAGGGTAGCCCAAGTCTGGTATGAGCAGTGGAAGGAGGGAAGGCCAGCGGAAGCAGGACTAGTGGAATGGGAGGAGTTCACTACAAACTTCCTGGATAGATTTTTCCCTCGAGAGCTCAAGGAGGCAAAGGTAGCAGAGTTAATGAACCTGAGATAGGGAAACAGGAACGTAGAAGAGTATGCTCTGAAATTCACCAAGTTGTCCAAATACGCCTCAAAGATGGTGGCCGAGCCAAGGGCTCGTATGTTGAAATTTGTATATGGGGTGTCGATCCTGGTCCTCAAAGAGTGCAGGACAGCGATGCTGATCAAGGATATCAACCTCTCCAGTCTAATTGTCTATGCCCAACAGATTGAGGCCGAAAAACTAAAGGACATGGAGAGAAAGAATAAGCGGGCAAGAACTGGCCAGTCGGATCAGGGCTATCAAAGGTCTAGCAGTAGCAACTGTCCATAACAGCAACAGAGGGCTCCAACACCCAACTCAGCCAACGCCACTACCTTTCGATCCCGCTAGGATCATAGGGGTGGAGCATCTGGCTCTCAGACTCAGAGTTACAATGCTGGTAACAGGTATCCAACTTGCCCCTAGTGCAGCAAAAACCACCTAGGAGAGTGTCTTCAGGGCTGTTTTGGTTGTGGACATCTTGGGCATCGGCTTAAAGAATGCTCGTCAGCAGGAAGGGGATGATCACTATACACTACCTCAAAAGCTCCAGTAGGCTAACACATCAGGTACGGAGGGCGGTCAACGCCAAAAACATTTTTATGCATTATCATCTCGTCAATATCAGGAGAACTCACCAGATGTGGTCACGGGTATGTTACGTCTTTTTGATCTAGATGTATATGCTCTACTTGATTCGGGGGCCACACTATCATTCGTGACTCCCTACATAGCAGTTCAGTTCGATATAAGTCCAGAAGTCCTCTCAGAACCCTTCTCAGTCACCGCTCTAGTTGGCAAGTTAATTAGAGCCAGCCAGGTGTATAGAAACTGCCCAATCTTAGTCTACAATAAAGTCATTCCAGCTGACCTTGTAGAGTTAGACATGGTTGACTTCAACATCATTCTTGGCATGGATTGGTTACATTCCGGTTATATCTCAGTCGACTGCAGAACTAGGGTTGTCAGGTTTCAGTTCCTTAATGAGCCAGCTCTAGAATGGTCGGGCAGTAGTTCAGTGCCGAAGGGTAGGTTTATTTCCTAACTTAAGGCTAGGAAGCTTATTTCTAAGGGATGTATTTATCATTTAGTTCTGGTCAAGGATTCTGATTCTGAGACCCCAACTATCCAGTCAGTCCCTGTTGTTAGAGAGTTTTCAGATATGTTCCCTAAAGATCTTCCCAGAGTTCCTCTTGAAAGGGACATTGACTTTGGAATAGACCTTATTCTAGATACTTAGCCCATATCCATCCCTCCTTATAGAATGGCTTCGGCTGAACTTAAGGAGTTGAAGGAGCAACTAAGATCTTTTTGATAAGAGTTTATTAGACCCAACATCTCTCCCTGGGGTACTCCAGTGCTATTCGTGCGAAATAAAGATGGTACCCTCAGAATGTGAGTCAATTACCGTCAGTTGAACAAGGTCACAGTCAAGAACAGGTATCCCCTACCTAGAATTGATAATCGGTTCAACCAACTTCAGGGAGCCAACTGTTTCTCCAAAATAGATCTCAGATTGGGGTATCATCAACTAAGGGTTAGAGAGTGTGACATATGGAAAAAAGCTTTCAGGACTTGGTATGGTCACTTCGAGTTCATGGTTATGATCTCGGACTAACAAATGCTCCTGCAGCATTTATGGACCTGATGAACAGAGTCTTCAAGAAGTATCTAGATATGTTTGTCATTGTATTTATCGATGACATTCTGGTTTACTCCAGAAATAAGGAAGATCATTCTAATTACCATAGGATAGTGCTTCAGATACTCAGAGACCGCCAGCTGTTCGACAAGTTCAGCAAGTGTGAATTCTGGTTGAAGTCCGTGACTTTTCTGGGTCATGTGGTCTTGGGTGAGGGTATTCAGGTTGATTCTCAAAAGATAGCAACAGTGAAAGACTGGCCCAGTCCTACCTCTCCAACTGAAATCAGAAGCTTCTTGGGTTTGGCCAGTTATTACCGATGCTTTGTGGAAGGCTTTTCTTCTATAGCATCTCCGCTGACTAGGCTGACTCAGAAGAAGGTGAAATTCCAGTGGTCAGATGCATGTGAAAAAAGTTTCCAGGAGTTAAAAACTCGACTTACTACTGCTCTTGTTGACTCTACCAGAAGGATCAGATGGATTTGTAATATATTGCGATGCTTCCAGAGTTGGATTCAGTTGCGTTCTGATGCAGCGGGGCAAGGTGATAGCCTACGCCTCCATATAGCTCAAAGTTCATGAGAAGAATTATCCAACTCATGAATTGGAGTTGGTGGTGGTGGTGTTCGTGTTGAAAATCTGGAGACATTACCTATAAGGGGCTCACATTGATGTTTTCACCAATCACAAGAGCCTTCAGTATATATTCAGTCAGAAGGACCTAAATCTCTATCAGAGAAGGTGGTTAAAGCTCCTAAAGGATTATGACATGAGCGTGCTATATCACCCAGGAAAAGCCAATGTGGTGGCTGATGCCCTAAGCAGAGTTTCTATGGGTAGCGTGGCTTATGTTGAGGAAGGCAAAAAGGAACTGGCGAAGTACATTCACAGACTAGCTCGGTTAGGGGTGCAGTTGGTTGATTCGGCTGAGGGTGGAGTGGTGATGCAAAGCGGGTCAGATTCCTCTTTAGTTGTTGAAGTTAAGTCCAAACAGGATGAAGATCCCATTTTACATAAACTTAAGGAAGCGGTTCTCCGGAAAGAGGTTGAAGCTTTCTCCAAAGGGGGAGACGATGTGCTCCGTTACCAGGGCAGGTTGTGCATACCGGACGTTGGTGATTTGAGACAACATATATTGGCTGAAGTTCATAGTTCGAGGTACTCCATCCACCTTGGTTCCACTAAGATGTACCGCGATTTGTGGGATATTTACTCTTGGAATGACATGAAGAGAGACATCTCCGAATTCGTCGTTAAGTGCCTGAACTGCCAGCAAGTCAAAGTAGAGCATAAAAGACCGGGAAGTATGACCAAGGATATCAGCATACCCACGTGGAAGTGGGAAGAAGTAAATATGGACTTTATTATGGGTCTACCTCGAACTCGTCAGCAACATGATTCCATCTGGGTAGTAGTAGACTGGATGACTAAGTCAGCACATTTCCTCCTAGCTAAAACTACATATTCAGCTAAGGAATATGCTAGACTTTATATCCAAGAGTTGGTCAGGATTCATGGGGTGCCATTATCCATCATCTCTGACAGGGGTACCCAATTCACCTCACATTTCTGGAAGTCTTTTCAGAAGGGACTTGGCACTCAGATCAAGATTAGCACATCTTTTCACCCACAGACAAATGGGCAAGCTAAGCGGACTATTCAGACCCTATAAGATATGTTGAGAGCGTGTACGATCGATTTCAAGGGCATTGGGATGACCACTTGCCTTTTATCGAGTTTGCATCCAACAATAGTTATCACGCCAACATCCAGATGGCCCTGTTTGAGGCATTGTATGGTAGAAGGTGCAGGTCTCCTATTGGATGGTTTGAGGTTGGTGAAGCTATAATAATCGGGCCAAACTCGGTTCATGAAGCTATGCAAAAGGTACAACTCATCAGAGAAAGATTGAAAACAACTCAAAACCGTCAGAAATCTTATGCTGATGTGAGGAGAAGAGAATTGGAGTTTGCTGTGGATGACTGGGTCTATCTGAAAATTTCACCCATGAAAGGGGTGATGAGGTTT
>JACEIK010001693.1:196916-218098 GCA_018107945.1 Datura stramonium | reverse complement strand
CGCTATAAATGGATAGTTCGAGGAATGGGTCCAGTCCCTTGGGTTCGATAATCCGGTTCTTAAAAAGAGCCACTATATTACTTGCACGACCCGTACACTTATGGGCACGTCATACGCCTATCAACCGGTAACATTTTACTGGGTGTAACATCCTCCCCCCTTAGGTACATTCATCCTCAAATGTCATCCTCAGGCTTAAAGAGGTTAACTCTTCTGTCTAATATTTAGAAAACTTTCGGCAGAGGCTCCTCTGTATCATGGACTATCCAATACCCAACATAGGCGTCTCACAAGACGCTTTAAAAAAGCTATTTCACCATATAAAGATAACCAACCAAGCAGTACTAGTAATATAAGCAGTAAAATGACAATTGAACAACGACCTCACCTTAATTGCAAATCTGGGTCAATCCAGGAACAAGTGAGGATATCTAGGTATCATGTTATCTTCAGCTTCCTAGGTCATCTCTTCTCTATTTCCGTTCCTCCATAAAACTTTAACCTAGAGGCCACATCTTTAGTCCTTAACCTACGAACTTGCCAACCCAGTATGGAAACTGGGACTTCTTCATAGGCTAACTCCTTAGTAACTTAGACGTCCTTAATCGGTACAATTCAGGGCAGATCACCTAACTTCCGCAACATGGACACGTGAAAGATTGGATGAACAGATTCTAGCTCTGGAGGCCATTCCCGCTCATATTCCACCTTGCCTGTCCTCCGGAGGATATGATACGGGCCAATGAATCTAAGGCTAAGCTTGCCTTTTTTACCAAATCTTGTAATGCCCTCCGTTGACAAAATTTAGGGATACCCAGCCACTGCTTCCATCCTTAACTGCTTATTCCATACGTTAGGGTAAGACTTCCGGCGACCCTGGGCTATCGGTACTTATTTTCTGGTAAGTTTAACTTTCCCCATCTGACTGATGTAGTATGCCCCAGTCCAACTACCCTTAATTTACCTGCTTTAGGTCATCATAAAGGGGACCTACATTCTTACCCATAACAGGTCTCCGGACGTCTGAACCGTGTGTTCTGCTTAGCTATTTTGTTTGGAGATGAGAAGCCATACTTACATTAACGTGTGCTCCAATTTGTTCTAACACCTTCCCAGAACCTACTTGGGAGTTGTGCCTCTCTATCAGGGTTTATTATACACTGGGGCTCCACATAACCAGACTACTTCTTAAACATTTAATTCGGTATAAGCTTTAGGTAAAACATAATTCCATCCGGTGAGACATGAGTTGATCTTGTTAGCCTTCATATACTAACTTAAGTGAGGTCAATTTACACCTGGTATGGGATAACCTTGTAATTGTATTCATGTCAATTACTCTCCACTTCCTTGCAGGAACGACCATCTCCTAAATTGGCCTGCTCAGTTCCTGCTGTCCAGTCTCCTCTTGCTGATCATTGGAGCTATGTGCTATGACTCAACAGTACCTTCCCTCTTCTCATGCCATCAATAGATCTCTCTTTACTACTTGATGTGTTTTCATTAAACTCTAGGTGGAGGGAGTAACGAACATGGTATGCCTTACTATGATCCACTAATAAAGCCCTACCATATTTAGAACATAAAATTGACCTCGGGGTCTTAGGATTCTGTCCTCTACTACCTCAAGGCCGGTATTTCCTTCTGCTGGGTCTTATTTTTGGCTGCACTAGGCCAGAGTTTCCATGCCTTCTCTCCTTTGCTTCCACAACTAGTGATAACATTGCAGTACTCTAGGTTACAACCTCACTATCCCTTAACTGTCAGCCTGGTGATTATTTCTCGAAATCCAGCGATAGTCCCATGCTCTATCAATGTACTTCAACCTGGAGGTGATTCTGTTTCCTTCTAGAGTCAGATACTCATACCTTCCCCTTACTTCTATGGGCTGAGATCTGGGGTTTATGCTTCTTGCATCTTACTGACAAGGATGCTACTGGCCAAGTTTATTGACCTGTATTCTTCGGACCCACACTCGGGTCTATTTTGTTTATTTGATCTCTTTGTCCGTTAACATAACAAACTGGGGCCATAACCATTATCTTGCAGGTATGCTCTACCGTCATTAGCACACTACAACAGAATCGTCCTATTTCTGACCTGGACTTTACTGTTGCTAGGGATTTATTGCTTATGGACTCCCACGTGTACTCAAATGCTACTGGCAATCTTGTATGCCCTCCTACCTTACTACCGTGAAGGTCTAGATAACTTATGTAAACACTAGGGGCCTCAACCACCTTCTAACACTTTTCAGGAGTCAACGGATCTAGCCCTCCTTTACTATTTACTCTAAAAATCATCGCCTTGATACTTATACTCTTTATTATACTGAAAACAAAACTAGGAGGCGGAAGATAGCCATTTCTTACTGCAATGGAACTATGGTATGGAACTGTACAACATCTGAAGGGTTGGAGGTAAGAATCCTGCAATTCCCCCTTCTTTCGTAAGCTCCAGGTAATCCAACATTAACTGTCGTCCCTATCTGATCCTATATATCCAGTAGATAAGTCAACTCATATATATACCATCCTCCTGACCTCCTACTCCAAGGCTGTAGAAAGAACTGGGAACAGTGCTGGCATATCTATTACTTTATAAAGTTTCTGGTGCTCCGTGAGGGTGATAGGAGGAATTTAAAAGACATCTGCTGCCCTTAGGTTGACTGTCCCCCAACTGTGGCACCTCACTGGTACTTCCTCCTGTTGTTGTAGTTATCTTGTGGTTGGATGGAGCCTGTCTTACATCACATATTATTCTAGAAAGACGTAGAAATGAAAGCTTAGGGACTCAACTTTGTACAACTCGGCTCTATAGCACGATCTGAGAAGAAGAAAGGGTAACTATACTATCATGCCTCGTAGCCTCCTGCCTATGGAATGTGGTGCACAACACATCCATAGATAAGACTCTACTAGACATGGCTTGTAGACTCCCTGAGATACGACCTGCTCTAATACCAAGTTTGTCATGCCCCACCTTGGGAGGCATGACTAGCACCTAATGACATACTGGAATCTGGGTTGACCTAGCTGGGCACAGGCACCTCTGGCACCTATCAATGACTTAAACTCAAGAAAACAAACTGCTATATCTCAACTTTAAACACAACCTTGAGCCAACAAGGCCACGCAACACCTTTAAAAGAAAATAGCTAACCCAGCCAACATACATTAATAGGGATCTTATGCGGGCCGACAAGACCATCATGCTGTCTAGTTATAATAGAAAGGAAAATAAGCAGCTGTACTAAGACCCACACGGCCAACACCTAAATAAGACATACATGGGCCTCACATGGCCAACAATAGCTAACTAACTGGATACTATAGTCTGCAAGCCTCTAAGAATAGAAATAATAGTCGGGATAGGGCCCCGGCCTACCCGAATGCTATAAAAATGAAAGACTGTAATCTATACAACCTGGTAGCTCCGAATGAAAGGAGCTGGCCAAGCTGCTAATTCTGAACAACTGCTACTGAGAATCCTGGACTCTGTCTGTTTAAACCTGCAGGCAAGTATGCAGCGCCCCATAGTTGTGCGTCAGTACAATATGTACTAAATATGTAAGGTAGTGATAAGATGAATAAAAACTGCTAAAGACTGAAAGTAAGTAGAAGGAAGGGGTATAAGTTAACCTGGAAGCCTGCTTATTCATAACCTGCATATAGTAAAACACTACACGTATATGAGCTACGACTGTACCATCATATATTCATAAGCTATAGCTATCAAACAAGAATACAAGCAAGAACTAAACCTGGCCCCCATAAGCCTGGAAGGTAAAATCAACATAGAATAACACACCAGGGCCCCCATAAGCCGTGGCAAGTATACTTCAATCTATATACCCCTATCCAGGTCCCTATGACTCTACTGGTGCTACAGCCAACCTACCTGTCCCTTGGGTCTGCAACTAAACCTGCTTGGCTCCTAATCTGTAGTCGTGTCTGAGTCCGGTGGACTCCTGATAACTGCACCCTGGGCACCAGGCTCGACGAGGGTGTGATGCCTATACGGCATAAATATAATAGTCCAACCATGGAATTGACTGTAATATGGCCCTTGGGCCTCTACATCGTCCCTTGGAACGGCATATCGCTCCTTGGAGAAACGTCATATAGCCCCCGGTGGGCGATGACACAACTAGTAACCCCGGGGTGGTCACAGAAGGCTCCTAGGTGAGGGCAACCCCAACCGATATGCTATACTGAAATCTCAATCTAGCTACTCAAAAGGCATATCTGGCCTTCTGGGCCTAACGCAATCGCTACTCGCCCCTAGAATAATGTGTATAGATGCTGGCAGGCACACCCCGTGTACCTGTATCTTATCAGAGGATCCTGATAGTGATCATAATTTCTAATGGTCTAGACCAGACAGGGCGAGGTCTGGAGTGGCCTAACAATACTCTGAATGTCCTTCTCAAACAACTATAACTCGTGAGCAACTGTAGGGTCGCAGACAACCAATTACCTAGTTCTTTTGCTTAGAATAACTGTAGGGCCGCTAATGAACATGCTTTTAGGAGGTTGGCCCCTAATCCTCCACTGGCAGCCTACTGCAATTCTTAGCCTGAGGGTAATATTGTGCTCACATGGTTCTAGTCCTTTAGACCTTAACTTGGTCTGTTTGAATCTTACTTGACTCTTCTGGACGATTCCTAATCTTGTAGATAAGTTTACATAGACTTAGTCACTCACAGCAACCTGTACCTGAGCATCTTATAGGAGCAGGCTGGGGCGTTGGCCCCGCCTCTAACTGCTAATAAGTTCCCCTTCCTTAGGGTACCCACGGGTCTATCTAACCCGAACGACTAGGATGGCTTCCTGAGCGACCTGTATGACAAATACTAAGTCAACTAGAACTAATAGTCACTGGTAGTAGCTAACTAGATGGCAGGCTGTCCCTCAGTTCACTAGACAACCCTAGTGCAGCTAACTCTAAAGTATAGGTATCCTATCTAAATTTCTGGCCCTGGGGCGTGAGGGTATGCCAATGGCCTCTGGGCGTGTTTCACTGACAATACAGGCGCCATACTTGTAGTTATATCACCTAGCTGCACCTGCGCTGTTCAACTTACAAACTCAGGCCCAATAACTATCCACAAGCTTCTAAGGTCTAGGCATGGAAATAAAACATCCAATTCTACTAACACAATGAAGTGAAGAATAGAGGAGTTCCTACGATGCTTCTAGCGTGTGTCACACTTATCATGTTCTTTCCCGATAAGGGATACTGCAATATAATCTTTATACGTTTTCTTGAAGCTAACCATAATATATGTAATCGTATTCTACTGATAACAACTAATCATGACATATAGGATCATTATCAATGTTTAAAACATAGGTCGTATCACTATACGACGAGAATAACTTGCCGAAGGAATAAGCCTTAACATACCTCGAATGCCGACTTTCGCTTGTTTATGCAACTTTTTCACCTGAAGCCAGTAATTTCACTTAGTTTCCGCCTTTATTATGAAAGAATACAACTATTTTCAACAACAAGAACGGCCAATAACAATTTCTTTTCAATAGAATTAACTATAACTTCAACTCTATTTCATTCGATCGAAAATTTCTTGAGAGTTTAGAAGGGAGAAATACTTACTTATTGTCTGTGGCATTTAGAATCCAATTTGAAGTAATTCTGATAAATTTTAATCGGCGGATTTCCAATTTTCCGAGCTAATTTTCGAGAAATAGCTCCATAATAATGCTTCTTGTAGGCCTAGAACTCGTTACCCAAAGTTAATTTGAAATTGGACAGCGTTTGGTAGCGTAATCGGACGAAAATTCGATGAAAATTGCATTTTCCTCTCTTCATTGGCCGTGGTCTTATGTTTGAAATGAATTAAAATGAGCAAGGAAGGATTATATAGGCATAGGGCGGTGGCCTTAGAGGCGCCTCTGCCGGCAAAGGTGCCAGTATGCCTAGTGCGCTGCGCCGCCCAGTGCACAGGTCGGCTAGCGCATCGTGCTGGCCATCGTGGCCTGGCCTGGCCCGACCTTGATTCCGAGGTTTTCCCACACGTGTCAAGTTCTCTTTACTCATCACAAATCCATGCGTATGCCTATCAACCGGTAACATTTTATGGGGTGTAACATAATTGAAACGGGTTATAAATATTTATGTGAAAGATTACCTGCCGTTTTCTTTTGGTCATACTCTAAGGATGAGTATGAGGATGAAATCACATACAAAAGTAAACTAGAAGTAAGAGCGCCAGTATAAAGATCTTCATTAGTGCGTAAACCGATTGTATACCACTACTGATAAACACCAGAATAAGCAATGACTCCTCATTCATTAGATAGAGAAGATCCAATTCCAAGAGCTCGTATCGAATCGGTATTGATATACCAATTCGATCTGAGTGAAATCACATATGGAAAACTAGAAGTTTACTTAAATAAAGATAAGTTGGCATAACCAATTGACGATCTCAGTTCAAATTTGATGCAAAAATAATTGAGAATTCACATGGTTATATGTTGAAGAAATAAAATATTCTTCAAGAATTCTCTTGTGTTGCTTGTTCTCGTGATAGAATGATCTTGATCAATTAAGGTTGGAATTATATTCCCTGGAATTTGAAGCTTATAAAAAGGTGAATATGGGCCTGTTCACCTGCCATGTGAACCATAGATGCATCTATGGTATGGTCACATGTGCTTTGATATCAACTTGCGATTGATTCTTGCAAGGTTGTTTGCTCGAATTGTTGAATTAAGAGCACGGTTCCAAATTATAAAATCATGTTGATAATGTTGGTTCATATCTAAGTTGGTTTAGCAAAAATTATATGCCTCCAGTTATAGCTAAACCATTGGTTATGAGAACAGAACTCCCGAATAAAATTTGGTATGAGATATGTTTATTTAACATGTAGCAACACTTGAATACATCAAGCTAATAAGGTTCCCCTATCATAATTGGTTCTCAGTTAGGGACCAAAGAATTCTATCTAAAAGTTTGAATCTGCAGTATATGATTCAATTTTCTCCACCACAACGCACAAAGATGGGTCCCTAAATGAGCTTGGGGGTAAATGTTAGTTTTCCTAACATTGAGGGGGAGAAGTGATTAGCAGTTGAAAATTGAGTGTGGGATGAATTATCTAGATCCTCCAAAAAAATGTGAACTAAAAGTTCAAGAGATAATTCACCTGTAAATAAATTGCCAGATGTATTTGCGGATCCTATTTTTTAATTCAACTACAAATGCTCTAAAGAAAATTTGAGTCCTTGAAGGACAAGTCTATGATATGCCTGAAGCCTGATAGATCAATTGATTCTAGAAATAAAAACTCCTTGAAGAAGGAGAAGGGCAAAAGATCAAGATGGTCAGAATATAAGGCAAGTGATTTAAAAGGAGCACCACAACATAATACTTCATAAAACCTTGGCTAAGGTTTAGGTACCTAAAATGATAAAAAATGAAGAGATCTTGATAAGTTATGTCGTATTGGATCGATATCAAAATGATCATCGACGATACCTGTAATACCCCGGAAGTGCCTTAGACTAGATCCGGGATCTAAAAATGGATGTTGGCAGAATCTGGGAAATTTCCACAAAATGGGCCATGTAATGGCTCATTGGTTCCACCAATGATACGTGGGAACCGTCTGTTGTGAGGTTTGGCCGGGAGGCAATTGGAAGTAACGGGTCACGTAATGACCCATGGTTTGATACCACGAATCATTGTTAAGGTCGTGGGGAGAACGGTCCTTAGCCTAAGAGAAAGCAATGGGTCATGGGACAACCCGTCGTGAGCTGTAATGGATCATGGCGAGCAACCGTGGGAAGGAGTAGGAAAACCTCTAGTCGAGGTAATGGAAGGAAACCACGACTTGTTGGAAGGAGGAACAAGTCGTGGTGTGGCTCGTGGGAAGGCCAGGTACAGGTCGTCAAGGGGGAAACAACAAACGATGTAACAGACCGTCCTACAATGCAATGACTCATCTTTTCGAGTCGTGGGATTAAGTCCGAGAAGTTGAAAATGGGCAGTGGATGCAACGGACGGATACCACATGTCGTGGTATCAAGGCACGACTTGTTGGATCGTTTGTGGTCTCAAGAAGTGCATAAATTTCAAGAAATTCATTAAAGGTATTTTCGTCATTCCTAAGTCCTAGGGTTCTAAACTACATCGTATAAGGCTCGAAATGTAGTGTTTTATGAGGGTAAAATCTATCCTAGGCTTGTTCATATCCATGCATGCATATTGAAGGGGTTTAAGAGGTGATCAAGTTAGAGTTCTTCAAGCTTTCCTTAAATTTTTTATTGGGCTTTCAAGGAGTGGTGAAATTTAATCTTTCCTAGGTATGTAGGGTAATGAGTGGGTGTTTTCATTCACACTCATGCCCAATCTCTCCTAATTCATGAATTTTTAATTGAAAATCTTATGGATTTTATCCTAAATCTTATGAAATCTTAATGATCTATCTATGGGTTATTACTTCTCATGTTTTACCTCACATTTTTATGAATCATGTTCAGATTATACAACTAATTCAAATATATATTTATTGATTTGAATTTCTATTAAACTATGCCTAATTATGCATGTTCTATGATGAATCGAGTTATGATTTTCACCTTTATTTTTGATGTTCTTTAATCCATCATGATTTATGGTTTAAGATATGGATTTACTCGAATACCCATCATGAATCTATGATTTGATAAGCATATACACGATTTACAAGTATGCATGAACCTCATGATTTGTGATTTATGAATTTGGCCGACTCACGGGCCTTACCTTCATGGCTAGTTTACGTATTTACAAGAATGCCTATGATTATCATGATTTAACTAGCCCATGAGTCTCTTGAATGTTATACTATAAGCACTATATATATTTTGGGAGTAATTTTTAACACCGAGTAGGTTTGGGGCCCAGGTTTTGCCCTGAATCTCATAACTACGTGCCACCGTAGGACATGATGGGACCTCTCTTGAGACTGTCCCCTTTTGCGCAAATGGGCATTTCATGTGTGATAGCACGGCCTTCATGGTTCTACCCTTGGCAAGGTACAAACACCCTCCCAACTAGGGATTTACAGGTCGGGCTCCATATGTGCTCATGTGGGGTATGTCGGTTATAAGAATCTCTCATTATTCCTCATGATTTATGCATGGTTATGTTCATACGGTTTTGGCTCAAGTTATGTTTAATAAAGTTTTTCTCTTATGATTATGAATATGGTTAATTTACGAATGCTTTAAAAACCTTGAGCCTTATGTTACATTATGATATTTATGTTATGAGAACGTTTGTCCTACTCTTATGCACTTTGATGTATTTTAAATTTCTGTTTTACTTACTTTGCATACTCAGTACATTTTATGTACTGACCGCATACTCTATGCTATATCGTTTCATGATACAGGCTCCAGTACTCATATTCAGCCTCGACCCTAGTCAGCCTTTTAGAGTTAGCATCCCACATTTGTTGGTGAGTCCTCATCTTCCAAGGACCATGCTTATCAGTTTACTTTATGTACTTTCAGTTTTCAACTTTAGCGAGTTAGTTGGGGACCTGTCCTATCAACTCATTAGACTTAGAGGCTTTTCGGAAAAAAAGGATGTAATCAGCTTCAGATTCATGTGTGTGTCTGTTGTTATGCTATTTCAGACTTCCGCTAAGTTTATCATGTTGTTCTTCCGCTTTATTTGATTGAGTTAGATGTATGTTCATGCCATGGGTCAACTCGGAGTCCCTCGGGGTTCCTTGTCCCGTTTCTCGATCCGGGCCTACATTTGGGTCGTGACAAACTTGGTATCAAAGAAATAGGTTTGAAGTATCCTAGGGTGTCTGAAAGCCACATTGAGTAGAGTTTTTTTTCATAGGTGTTAAGTGTGCCACACTTATGATGAAGAGGCTACGAGACGTTTAGGAAATGTTCACTTCTTTCATGATCTCATGTCATGCGATGAATTTCCTATCTATCCTTCTAACTCATGCTATACACGTTTATAGAATCATGCCTCCACGTCGAGTAAATGGAAGGAGAAATGGAAACGAACACGAGAACGGTAACGGAGAAGGGCACCATCAGGCCCCACCAGCCACTAAGGAGCATGCACCAGAGTCGGCTGCCCATGCTGAATTCAGGGCAACTATACAGATGCTAGCGCAGACTTTTACCGCCCAGGTCAGTCAATAGGTGGTGACGCATCTCCCTCAAAACTGGAATGTGGCGGCGGCTCGGGTCAGAGATCTTCTGAGAATGAACCTACTAGAGTTCCTTGGGTCAAAAGTAGATGTAGACCTGTATGAATTCATTGATGAGATTCTAAAGATCATCCAGGTCATGGGGGTGATAAATGGGGAGTGCGTTGACTTGGCCTCTTATCAGCTAAAAGGGGTTGCGCATATTTTGTTTAAACAGTGGAAAGATAGTAAGGCAGTGGGAGCAGGCCCTATCAGTTGGGAAGAGTTTCATGGTGCCTTTCTAAATCGGTTCTTTCCTCGTGATATAAGGGACTGAAGGCGTCTGAGTTTGTAAATTTGAAGCAGGGAGACATGTCGGTTTAGGAGTACACTCTGGAGTTCAACCGCTTATCCAAGTATGCACTAGATTTAGTGGTAGACCAGAGGGCTCGGGTGAGCCGATTTGTACATGGAGTGGCGGACTACCTGGATAAGGACTGTAGGATCGCCATGCTGCATTAGGACATGGATTTCCCGTATAGTTTTACACACGCAGTAGATGGAGGCGGTGTATCGGAGGCAGAGGGAGGCCAAGTGGGCTAGGACAGACAATTATGGGACTTCTCAGCCTAGATCGGGGGGCAGAAATCGCCAGCAGACTCATCACAGGTCTTTTGCTATAGCACCATCATCAGCTAGTGCACCATCTAGGCCACAGGGTGATCAGAGAAGCAGGGCTACAGATTCAAGGGGAGCATACAGATGGAGCGCACCTTCCAAGCCTTTGTAAGGTGCTACAAGAATCACCCAGGAAGGTGCTTAGTCGGCTCAAACCTTGTCTCGGGTGTGGCAAACCCAGACACAAACTCAGGGATTGCCTTTCAGCCAGATCAGGGGGCGACGAAGACCGTATACCAGCAACTACTTTAGCTTCTCCAGCAGCACGTCCCTCCCAGTAGGGTGCTTTGACTATTTCAGCTGGAGGTCAGCGCCAGAATAGGTTCTACGCCCTTGCGACCCATCAGGAGCAGGAGACTTTCCCCAATGTGGTTACTGGTATGTTATGAGTTTTTCACCTTGATGTTTATGCTTTGTTAGATCTAGGGGATACCTTATCTCTTGTGACACCTTACGTGGCTAGTAGTTTCGGAGTCAGTCCCGAGATCTTGTCAGCACCTTTCTCAGTCTCTACTCCATTGGGTGATTCAGTCGTAGCTAGATGGGTGTATAGAGGTTGCCCGGTCACAGTCCTTCAGAAAGTCACCTCAGCAGATCTAGTAGATCTATCCATGACTAATTTCGATGTTATCCTCGGCATGAATTGGCTATTTGCATGTTATGCCTCCGTTAATTATAGGACCCATGCGGTAGAGTTCAGATTTCTAGGTGTGTTGGTTTTGGAGTGGAAGGGTAGTTCAGTCGTGCTGAGACCCCGACTATCCGGTCAGTTCCGGTGGTATATGAGTATCCAAAAGTGTTCCCTGATGATCTATCGAGTGTTCCTCCCGAGAGGGAAATCGATTTTGGTATTGACCTTCTTCCCGACACACAGCCTATATCTATTCCTCCCTATAGAATGGCTCCAACCGAGCTAAAGGAGTTGAAGGAGCAGCTGAAGGACCTATTAGATAAGGGTTTCATTAGACCGAGCAAATTCCTATGGAGTGCACTAGTTCTCTTTGTCCGAAAGAAAGATTGTTCTCTTCGTATATGTATTGATTATCGACAATTGAACAAGGTCACCGTCAAGAAAAGGTATCCTCTACCTAGGATTGATTATTTATTTGACCAGCTTCAGGGTGCCAAGTATTTTTCAAAGATAGATCTCAGATTCGATGACCATTATCTCAGAGTTCGGGAAAACGACATCCCGAAGACAACCTTCAGGATGCGGTATGGTCATTATGAGTTTGTAGTTATGTCTTTTGGACTAACGAATGCTCCTGCAGCTTTTATGTACTTGATGAATAGGGTGTTCAAGCCATACCTGGATATGTTCGTGATTATGTTTATTGATGACATCTTGATATACTCTCGGAGTGAGGAGGAGCATTTCGCTCATTTGAGAGTAGTGCTACAAACTCTCAAGGATCGCCAATTATATGCCAAATTTAGTAAGTGCGAGTTTTGGTTGAACTCCCCGGCATTTTTGGTCCATGTGGTATCAAGTGAGGGCATAAATGTGGACTCTCAGAAAATAGAAGTGGTGAAGAATTGGCCTAGACCAGCGAATCCTTAAGATATTTGGAGCTTTTTGGGCTTAGCGAGCTAGTATCAGAGATTTGTTGAAGGTTTCTCATCTATTGCAGCACCCTTGACCAAATTGACCCAAAAGAAGGTGAAATTCCAATGATCGAAGGCTTGTGAGAGGAGCTTTCAGGAGTTGAAGACTCGGCTTACCTCAGCACTAGTGTTGACCCTACTCAACTGTACCGATGGATTCGTGGTGTATTGTGATGCTTCACGGATCGGACTTGGGTGTGTATTGATGTAGCACGGGAAAGTTATAGCATATGCCTCCAGACAACTGAAAGTTCATGATAAGAATTACCCGACCCACGATCTTGAATTGTCCACAGTGGTATTCTCCTTAAAGATATGTCCACATTATTTGTATGGGGTCCACGTGGATGTGTTTAAGGATCATAAGAGTCTACAATATGTGTTCACTCAAAAGGATCTCAATCTTTGGCAAAGAAGGTGGTTAGAACTAATCAAGGACTATGATATGAGTGTGCTTTACCATCCGGGCAAGGCAAATGTAGTAGCAGACACACTTAGTAGATTCTCCATGGGAAGTGTGTCCCATGTGGATGAGGGGAAGAAGGAGTTGGTGAAAGACGTGCATCGACTTGCAAGGTTGGGAGTTCGGTTGGTTGACTCGACTGATGGTAGTGTTTTTGTTCAGAACGAATCAGAATCGTCTTTGGTGACTGATGTAAAAGACAAACAAGACCAGAACCTGATTTTGGTAAAATTAAAGGAAGCCGTGCAAAATCAGAGAGTGGAGATCTTCTCCGAAGAGGGAGATGGTGTGCTTCAGTACCAGGATTGCTTATGTGTCCCGGATGTTGATAATTTGAGGAACCGGATGTTGCACAAGGCTCATGGATCTAGGTATTCCATCCACCCAGGTGCCACCAAGATGTACCGTGACCTACGGGAAGTCTATTGGTGGAATGACATGAAGAAAGACATCATAGAACTTGTGGCTAAGTGCTTGAACTGTCAGCAAGTGAAGGTTGAGCACTAAAGACCCGAAGGTGTGCTCCAAGATATTATCATTCCTACTTGGAAGTGGTAAGAAATTAATATGGACTTCATAACAGGTTTGCCTCACACTCGCCGACAATATGACTCCATTTAGGTTGTTGTAGACCGGTTGACCAAAGCTGCTCATTTTCTACTGGTCAAAACTACGGATTCGGCAGAGGATTATGCCAAGCTATACATCCGAGAGCTAGTTTGGTTTCATGGAGTGCCCTTGTCCATCAAATCAGACATAGGAACCTAATTCAACTCTTAGTTTTGGAGGTCATTTCAAAAGGGACTAGGTACTCATGTTAAGCTCAGCATCGCATTTCACTCGCAAATGGATGGTCAAGCGGAGCGAACAATTCAGACTCTCGAGGACATGTTGAGAGCATGCGTGGTTGACTTCAAAGGTAGTTGGTATGATCATTTGCCTCTTATCGAGTTAGCATACAATAACAGCTACCATTCCAACATTCAGATGGCTCCCTTTGAGGCTCTCTATGGCCGGAGATGTAGATCGCCTATTGGCTGGTTTGAAGTTGGTGAAGTTGCAATGATAGGACCAGATTCAGCCTATGAGGCTATGACGAAGGTTCAGCTCATACGGGACAGGTTGAGAACAACTCAAAGTCACCAAAAGTCCTATGATGATATAGGAGGAGAGAATTGGAGTTTAAAGTGGATGATTGGGTATTTTTGAAGGTGTCGCCCATGAAGGGAGTGATGCGGTTTGGAAAGAAAGGAAAACTCAGCCCTCTTTATGTTGGCCCCTACCGGATAGTGAGACGGGTTGTCAAGGTGGCATACAAATTGGAGTTGCCCTCAGAATTAGCTTCTGTGCATCCTGTCTTTCATGTATCGCTCTTAAAGAAATGCTTGGGTTATCCCGCTCTAGTTGTTCCGATGGACAGTGTTGGTGTGAAAGGCAGCCTTATTTATGAAGAGGTTCCGGTGGAAATACTGGATCGTCAGGTTTGAAGGCTAAGGAACAAGGAAGTATCTTTAGTCAAAGTTTTATGGAGGAATCAACACGTTGAAGGAGCTACGTAGGAAGCCGAAGCAGACATGATGGCTAGATACCCACATTTATTCTCTACTGGCTCAGTTCAAGCTTGAGGTATCAATTTTGCCCAGTACTCTCGCTAGTTTTCATGTTCAGTTCATGTGCCTCAGTTTCTTTCATGTACGTGGATGTGTATATGATTCATGAATTCAGTTCAGCCATGTAGTTTGAATCGGAGATAGTTATTCCGTTAGTTTCGACTTAAATGATCAGTATTTGAGTATGATGATTGCATTTCTCTATTTTCTGTATGTTTTTCCACATTCAAAGAAGAATGTTCCCAAGAGAGAGATATTGTAATACCCCATAAGTGCCTTAGACTAGACCCGGGATCTAAAAATGGAAGTTGACAGAATTTGGGAAATTTCCATAGAACAGGCCATGTAACGGGTCATTGGTTCCACCAACGATCCGTGGGAAGCGTCTGTGGTGAGGTTCGGCCGGGTGGCAATTGGAAGTAACAGGTCACGTAACGACCCATGGTTTCATACGACGAGTTGTCATTAAGGTCGTAGGGAGACTGGTCCTTAGCCTGAGAGGAAGCAACGGGTCATGGGACGACCCGTTGTGAGTTGTAATGGATCGTGGTGAGCAATCGTGAGAAGGAGTAGGAAAACCTCCAGTCGAGGTAACTGATGAAGGGCGCATTTACGCACTTCATAGAAATATTTTTGCCCGTACTTTACTATGTTTTTAGAACAAATTATGTGTGTTTGCATGTGTTTATGTTGTATATTTGTGAAAATGGCTGACGCATGTGATTAGATACTTTCAAGGCTAAAAATGATGGATTTGAACATATTTGAGGCTTTTTGATCAAACGTGAAGAAGTTGGAGTGAATGATGCAAGGATTGAAGTTTAGCACTAGGATGACACATAGCCGCGCGAGGCGCCAGGCCATTGGCGCTACAAGTTGTGCGGCACAGCAGCAGCTTGCGCATACTGCCAGGCGCGAGGCGCCTTCATTCTGGCGCTATACACCACACAACGCGACATCAGCAGGTACGTGATGGATGGTGCACAACAGCCGTCTCCCCGGGCGATGGGGCATGCGATGCGACACTTGAGACGCGGCTGTGGCATGGGAAATACGGCAAGGCTTGTTCAACGACCAAAAATGGATCTCCTACTTTAACTAGGAAAAGGAGCTTCAAAGTCCCAAGTCAAATTCGTCAAGGAACAGGAAAACATAAATCTACTACTATAAATACCCTTTTATTTTCATGTAATAGCCAAGTCTTGAAGTTTTGAACAAGTTTTAAAGTTTTAGAGTTGGAGTAAGAGTGGAAAATACGATTGTAAGGTTTTATTTTCACAAAATACTTTGAGATACAATTGTAAAGTTGTTCTTCCTTATTTTTGCATTAATCAAGTGAAGGTTCTTCCGATCATTATTGTAAGTATTAATTTTTGCTTTTGTTTATCATCATTGTTTATGAATGCTATTAATTTACTTATGAACGCTATTAATTTACTTATAAACATGATAGGCTAAAACTTTCACAACTAGGGTTGTGGGAACCATGGTAAATTAACGAATTAGGATTTGCACAAAGTGATTCTAAATCAATACTAAATGCTTATATTGTATTCTCTTCATGCTTAAACGTATCTTAACGGGGCGACACGTTATGACATTCCTGAATTCTTTACTTGCTTGAGCCTAGAGAGGTAGAGATTAGGAAAAGAGAAATACAACAAAGCCTTGGTCTTGATGATCATTGTATTAACTTGAGCTGTGGTCACATGATAGTTAAATTTGGGACAAATTGATAACGGTTAAATTGAAATCGCTCATGAGACCTGACCCGGTGATTGAGTATAGTCATCCAATAGGGACGAACCAGTTATTTGGATGAACCCCAGTTATTAGTTTTACAAGTAAAGTATTGAGATAAATCACTAGTGTAAAACCCGAAGTAGTTAAGGATCTACAGGGAACACTTACCCTAGTTAATTGCATTAATCTGGAATCAACTTTCAATTTCTCCACAATATTTCTTTTTATTTTTACAAAATTTCCCCCCTTTAGAATATAATTGACTAAAAAGTTTAAGCACTAGCGTTCTTCTATATCCTTTCGCATTCTCTATGGGATCGACCCCAACCTCTAGTTGGGTTCTTTATTGACAACGTCTGCTTTATACTTTTGAAGGAGGTATGGTTTGAGCGTTATCAATAACGGAAGGAAACCACGACTCGTTGGAAGGAGGAACGAGTCATGGTGTGGCTCGTGGGAAGGCCAGATGCAAGTTGTCAAGGGGGAAATAATGGAAGATGTAATGGACCGTCCTACATTGCAATGACTCATCCTGTCGAGTCATGGGATTGAGTCCGAGAAGTTGAAAATAGGCAGTGGATGCGACGGACGGATACCACGAGTTGTGGTATCACAGCACGACTCATTGGATTGTCCGTGGTCTCAAGCAGTGCAGAAATTTCAAGAAATTCGTTAAGGGCATTTTCGTCATTCCTAAGTCCTAGGGTTCTAAACTATGTCATTTAAGGCTCAAAATGTAGTGTTTTATAAGGGTAAAATCTATCCTAGGCTTTTTCATATCCATGCATGCATATTGAAGGGGTCTAAGAGGTGATCAAGTTAGAGTTCTTCAAGCTTTCCTTCAATTTTTCATTGGGCTTTCAAGGAGTGGTGAAATTTGATCTTCCCCACGTATGTAGGGTCATGAATGGGTGTTTCCATTCATACCCATGCCTAATCTCTCGTAATTCATGAATTTTTAATTGAAAATCTTATGGGTTTTATCCTAAATCTGATGAAATCTTAATGATCTATTTGTGGGTTATTACTTCTCATGTTTTACATCATATATTTACGAATCATGATCAGATTTTATGACTAATTCAATTATAAATTTATTGATTTAAATTTCTATTAAAGTATGCCTAATTATGCATGTTCTATGATGAATCGAGTTATGATTTTCACCTTTATTTTTGATGTTCTTTAACCCATCATGATTTGTGGTTTATGATATAGATTTACTCAAATGCCCATCATGAATCTATGATTTGATAATCATATACATGATTTACAAGTAGGCATGAACCTCATGATTTATGATTTTGGCTGAGTCACAGGCCTTACCTTCATGGATAGTTCACGTATTTACAAGAATGCCTATGATTATCATGATTTAACTAGCCCATGAGTCTCATGAATATTATACTATAAGCACTATATATGTTTTGGGAGTACTATTTAATACCGAGTAGGTTTGGGGCTCAGGTTTTACCCTGAATTCCAGAACTACGTGCCACCGTAGGACATGATGGGACCTCCTTTGAGACTGTCCCCTTTTGCCCAAATGGTCCTTTCATGTGTGATATCACACCCTTCATGGTTCTACCCTTGGCAAGGTACGAACACCCTCCCAACTAGGGATTTATAGGTCGGGCTCCATGTGTGCTCATATAGGGTATGCCAGTTATAAGAATCTCCCATTGTTCCTCATGATTTATGCATGGTTATGTTCATACGGTTTTGACTCAAGTCATGTTTAATAAAGTTTTTCTCTTATGATTATGCACATGGTTAATTTACGAATTCTTTGAAAACCTTGAGTCTTATGTTACATTATGATATTTATGTTATGAGCATGTTGTCCTACTCTTACGAACTTTGATGTATTTTAAATGTTCATTTTATTTATCTTGCATACTTAATACATTTCATGTACTAACCACATACTCTATGTTATATCGTTTCATGATATAGGCTCCAGTACTCAAATTCAGCCTCGACCCTAGCCAGCCTTTCAGAGTTAGCATCCCACATCTGTTGGTGAGTCCTCATCTTTCGAGGACCATGCTTATTAGTTTAATGTACTTTCAGTTTTCAGCTTTAGCGAGTTAGTTGGGGACCTGTCCATCAACTCATCAGACTTAGAGGCTTTTCGGACAAAAAGGATGTAATCGACTTCAAATTCATGTGTGTGTCTGTTGTTATGCTATTTCAGACTTCCGCTAAGTTTATCATGTTGTTCTACCGCTTTATTTGATTGAGTTAGATGTATGTTCATGCCATGGGTCGACTCAGAGTCCCTCGAAATTCCTTTTCCCGTGTCCCGATCTGGGCCTACGTTCGGATCGTGACAATACCTTTGATATAATGTAGCGCTCATTATTATAAATATTGATGAGGATCTTGAATTCAAATCTGTCAAAAAGTGTGGATAGATAAATGATTGTCCAAATAAAATTACACAATTCAAGTATAATACCAGTGGGGGTATAAATGAATTCTTGTGCGAACGGTGAAATAAATAAATCGTAAAATAGTATGACTTGTGCCTTGTGGCATAAAGATTTTCCGCAAATCCTGACACTATTATATGGAGAGGTCCTCTTGTGGTGGATGAAATTATTTTGAGGTTGCTCATAAGTTTGGCAATACATGAAAAACTTGATATGCGTATAATGAAATTATTTTCATGTCTAGATAGACTGAAGGATATATAAAAATCCTTGAAGGATTTAAAAGAACGAGGAACTTCTTGGTCCTGAAGTACCATATCTTAGTGCAATTGGTGCACTAATGTATCTTGCTAAACACTACAAGACCTAATATAGTTTTTTCGATTAATTTGTTAGCAAGATATAGTTCTGCTCCTACTAGGAGGTATTTGAATGAGATCAAACACATAGTGCGGTATCTAAAAGGGACTATCAGTATTGACTTATTTTATTCTAACAATTGTAGTCCCAATCTTGTTGATTATATTGATACAAAGTATTTATCTGACCCATATAAAGCTCGATCTCAAACTGGCTACGTGTTTATATGTGGAGGTACTGCCATATCTTAAAGATCTACAAAGTAGTCTTTTATAGCTACTTTATCAAATCATACTAAGATAATAGTTATTCATGAAGCAAGCCGAGAATGTGTGTGGTTGATGTCCATGATACATCTCAAAGTACCCACAATTTTATATGAAGATAATGCAGCATGCATAGCACGACTAAAGAGAGGATTCATAAAAGGAGATAAAACAAAACATATTTCACCAAAACTTTTCTTCACACATAATTTCCAAAATAATGGTGATATCAACGTGTAACAGATTAGTTCAAGTGATAATATGGTTGATTTATTCACCAAATCTCTATCAACTACAACTTTCAAGAAGATGGTGCACAAGATCGGGATGCAAAGATTCAAGGATGTTCTCATTAGGGGGAGTTAATATGTGTTGTACTCTTTTTTCCCTTACGAGGTTTTGTCTCACTGGGTTTTTCTTATAAGGTTTTTAATGAGGCAGCCAAAATGCGTATTATTAGATATGTGTACTCTTTTTTCTTCACTAGATTTTTTTTCACTGGGTTTTTTCTAGTAAAATTTTAACGAGACACATTATCTATTAAATAGACATTCAAGGGATAGTGTTATAAATATATTTGTATTAGAATGAATGTCTATAGAAGTATTTGTATTGTAGTGAATGTGTGTGTTTGTACTATAGTGAATGTGTATCTTTTGAAGAAAAGTTAAGAGGAATTTCCAATAAATAGAAGGGTTTTCCATTTATTGTATTTCATCTATTAAGAAAAATAATTTATATAAATTTATTAAAAAATTATAATTTTTATAATTATGATATTTTTGTATCTTATCGAAAAGCCCATAGACTATAGCCCAAACAAATTGTTGGCCCATACATCAATACCTAGAGACTAAATTTCTTGCTTCCACCGTCCGCAAAGTCGTTGTTTCCTAGATCTGTGATGCAACATCGTTTTCAGTAAAATATCAATTTAAAGGGAAAAAAGTGTAAAAAGCGAAAGCCAAATTGAACGTTTGACCAACAAAAAAAAAAGACAGCAAAATAGTTGTAGCCACGTATTCAATCTTATCCATTTCACACGTCTTTTCCTTCTTTACATAACTTCAACCCAACATCCACCTTGGTCATCAAAACATTTCTTTCCTCTCCTCTCCTTTACCAACAAAACAATATGGCAACTCCATTCTCCTGTTTTTGTTCTGCTCCTGTTCAATCATCTTCTAATCGGGTAAACCCCAACTTGACCCGCCAAAAACCAACTTCCGGGTCATCCTCCACCAGCTGGTGGACCCCACTTTTTGGCTGGTCCTCTGAACCGGATTATCTCGTTGATTCCGGTTCTAGTATTAGCAGCAGCGCGATCAAAACTGGGCCGCCCAGGGAGGTTTCGGACCTAAAATCGGATCCAGAAACGGGTCGTTGCAGATCCAAGTTCCAGCCTGGATGTTTCACGGAAGACAAGGCGAAAGAGCTAAGGCGAAAGACGATGCAGAGCTCCAATTTCCATGACATCATGTACCATTCTGCCATCGCATCTCGTCTTGCATCGGATGTTTCCGGTCGGTGACAAGTACGCCGGAGATGGAGGTTCTCCGGCGATTTAGGTGGTCGGATTTGTTGGTTCTTTTTTTATGCTGCCAAATCAATCTGTCGACTTGAAAATTTTCCTCTTTTTTTTTTTCCTGAAATAAAGATCGGACGATGATTTCGAGGATTTTATGTGTATTGTTGTATTTGTACTCTTCTTGATGGAAGCCAAAAGCAAAAATATATGATTGTAATTCATATCTTAAGATGGTTATGGAATGTAGATTTATTATTGCCAGACGAGATCTGTGGAGCAAATCTTGAATTACTTTGATCTTTAGAACTATTAATTAATAG